>JACAFZ010038619.1:8654-23168 GCA_015252675.1 Dictyostelium gargantuum | reverse complement strand
ATCCAAGTTAACGCTCATGTTTTTTTTGTTTTTTTCTACATTTAAAACCTTGTTAAACTCTTTAAAAAGGTTTCAAAAATTTTAAAAATTTTTTTTTTTAATTTTTTTGGCAAAAAGTAAAAAAAAAAAAAAAAAAAAAAAAATTTTAAAATAAAAACAAAAAAAAAAAAAAAAAAAAAAAAAAAAACATAAAGATTGTTCAATCTGTCATGTGTGTCACCATATTCAATATTCATATGCAAATATATAGATTCAATCAAATATTTAAATTTTTATTATTTTTTAATTTTTATTCTCTATTTTATTTATTTTTTTGCATTTTTTATTTTTATTTTTTACTAAATCTTTCTTTTGGTAATCGAAGAGGAGCTTCTAATCTTACAGCTCTCTTTTCACCTATTCTAACGAGTTTACAACCAACACGAACAAAATGTTTTTCAAAAGTATTTGTAGTTAATGACAAAGAAGATGATAGTAATCTAATATCTTCCATTCTGAAATCTTGAAGTTTTAATGCAAAAATTGCAAGATAATTATAAATTTTTAATTTATCATCGTCAGAAATATTATATTTTTTGTTTGAAATCTTTGAACCAAATAATGATACCAAAAAGTTAATGATATCAATTGTACAACCTTCTTTAATTAATGGTTCATGATGTCCCCTAGATTTCATTAATCTGTTTTTAAAATAACAATGATGGTGAGATGGATGGTTAATAGATTATAAAAAATAATAATAAATAATAAAAAATGATAACAATAATGATAATAATAATAACAATGCAGCACATACATCATAGTGTACCACATAAAAGTTAAAATTTTACAATGATAAGCAATTAATTCCTCATCTTTAACATCTTCTAATTTTGAAAGTTGATCTTTGAAATATTCTGGTAAATAAGCTGGTGCTTCAGATGTTTTTTGAATAATATCTAAAAATGGTTGATGATTTAATGAAAAGAAAATTCTTGGTGGTAAAATAGCTTCAATATTATAAATTTTAGATGCATCTTTGGTTTCTGGATCAAAATCTGGTAAATCAAATGGTTCTATTTTTATTGTTATTGGTTAGTAATTATTATTATTATTATTATTATTATTATTATTATTATTATTATTATTATTATTATTATTATTATTATTATTATTATTATTATTATTATTATATTATTATAATAATTTCATATTAATGATTGGTTGATTTGGTTGTGATTGTTTGGTGGTTTAGATCCAATGGTAATCATTTGATATATATATATATATGAATTATATAAAACATACTTTCATCAGATTCTTTATCAGCCAAATCATTTTTAACTTTTCCAACAGATGCTGCTGCTTTATCATAATCTAAGTTTTCTACATTTTCCATTTCCATCTTTTGCATCTTCTTCTTTGTAACTTTAGAACCAAAACTTTCTGCCAATTTCTTAACTTTATCATAACGTTCTTCTCTTGAAATACCCTGTTTTTATTGTTGTTTGTATGAATTACCAATGTATATAAAATTCATTTCAAAGAATGTCCAATGATATATATGTGTGTGGTATTTGTATATATTAGTATAATGATTATGACAATATATAATAAATATAAAAACATACAGCAGAAGAATCTAAAGTTAAAGTATAACCAATAACTGATTGGTTCATAGTTTGTATTTTAGTTGGTACAATTTTTAATTGTTTAGTTTTTTTATCAAATACACCAATTGCATATTTTGCATATTTAGAGTCATTATCCTCTGATTCGTATTCTAATTGATCAGTGTTTGTCAATACAACTCTGTTTCTTTTATTTTTTGTACTCATGCTAATAAATTCTGGATCCTTTTCAATGAATGATAATGGTGGTATTCCTTGTGAAAATTTTAAAATACATGGTTTATTATCACCAAGGTTATTTTCTGGAATAACATCGATCGATATATTTGACATTCTTTATATTATTATTATTTTTAATATTATATCTAAATATAAAAAAATAAAAAAAAAATAAAAAAAAAATATGATTTCGTTTTTTGAAAAAAAAAAAAATAAAAATAAAAAATAAAATTTAAAAAAAATAAAATTTAAAAAAAAAAAAAAAATTAAACGAGCGAAATTTTAATATGGCTTGTGTTTATTATTTTACCAAGAAAAAGGTAGTGTACTCAAAAGTGTACATTCATTTAACCATTTTGAGAAATAATATTCAACCAAAAAAAATCATCTTTTTTCAGTATATATATATTATTGTTATTATTACCATTAATGGTTGGTGTTATTATATTTCGATTTGGTTGCTGTGGTTGTGAATTCTTTTGAAAAGTTTTTTTTTTTTTTTTTAAATTTACATCACCAACTTTCATATAAATTTTAAATCGGTGGATGCGATTACACCATTTATTTATTTTTTATTTTTTATTATTTAACGTATATTGTGATAAATTTAATTTTTAAAATTATTCAAGTATATCAATACGAAGTTTTATATTAAATTTATCATCGTATAACCAACCATTTTGAGGGATATTAATGTTATCATTACGTTCTACACGCGGAAAACCCCACCCGCCATTGTATCCAAATGAATATGTATAGTCTGCAACTCTAAGGGTTTTAACTTTTCTTGGATCACTATTCAAGATGACAAATGAAAATGAGACTCTTACTGGTGTGTCCATGATATTTACTCTATATAAATAGACTGAAACCCAACCTTTATTGGCCTCACCATATCCATTTGGGTAGGTGGTGAGTTTGAATTTGTGAGCACCAACATCCAAGGGTGTGGAGTTTACACCTTGACTAACTTTAATAGTTTTATAGTTTGAAAAATTTGGAAAGATGATATTGTTTTTAAATTTTGGTAATTTTCTAAAAGTTTCAAATGATGACATTTCTATTATACTAATTCTCTCTAAAAGCTGAGTATATTTTTTATTGTATTGATTTAACTCTTCTCTAAAATGAATAATTTGTTTTTCTTGTTCTTCAATGACTGAACTCATTTCAAATGAGTGATTACACTTTTCAAAATGATTTGATAATTCTGATCTTTTGAATGAGGTAATAAAGTTTTTATTGATATTAACTACTAAACTAAGATGGCTGGCTTCCAATTCTTGTTTTTTTTTATTACAATATTTGCATTGAATCATTGAGTTTGGGCACACATATTCTAAATGCTTTTTCAATTGATCACGTGGTAAATAGGTCGTACAATTTAAAGTACAACCGATAACAACCTTTGGACAAATTAAATAATGGTCTTCTAAAGTTGGTTCATTTATATCATCTCTGGTACAATGTGAACAATATTTATAAGAGTATTTACATTCTTGTTTATGTTTTAATAAAGTTGGTAATCTTATTACACTGTTACAACCAACAAATGGACATCTTACATATCTTAAATTACATTCTAATAAATGATATTTCAATTTTTCAATATTAATAATTTCTTTACATCCATCTGAATCTTTGATTAGCATATTGCCACCACCACCATTACCACTATATTCATCAATTGTTTCAATTGACTTATTACCTCCTTCAATATACATGAATAAATTTGGGCAACAAATTTCTCTATTTAAAAATTCTTTTTCAATAAATCTATTTCTTGATAAATCATTTATAGAATTTATTACACATCTACAAATCATACATTCTTTTTTTTTACTTAATGATTCAACCCAACATGATTTACAATTCCAATGTCTAATGGTAAAAATAATTTTATTAGTATTCATTTAATATATATACCTTTCACATATACCTTTCACATATACCTAAAAACCTACCCTTCTTTGCATTGATAAATTTCTTTTTGTTCAATTAATTCAAAACATATTGAACATGAAAAATTATTAAAATCTTCATTATTTAATATTAAATCATTAAGAGTATATTTGGCAGTAATGGTTTGATTGTTTGTATTATTATTATTATTATTATTATTATTATTATTATTATTATTATTATTATTATTATTAGTGTTATTAACACTATTAATGTTGGAAACCATCATTAAGATAAAAAAATCAGTTGTCTAATGTTTAAAAAAAAAAAAAAAAAAAAAAAAAAATATTTTTTTATACCCAAAATAAAATTTAAAAAAAAAAAATCAAAAAAAAACAAAAATTTTTGTTTAATTTCTAAAAAAAAAAAAAAAAAAAAAAAAAAATTAAATAATAAAAAAAAAAATTAAAATCAAAAAATATATAATTATATTATAATTTTTATAAAAACTAATTATTAAAAATAAATTAATTTCTATTTTTACCAATTTCTTTTAACTTTCTTTCTAAATCGTTTTCAACTTTTTTCTTTCTGTAAATTAAAAATGATGTAGCAGCAATTGCAGCACAACCTGCCATTGGTAATGCTACTGCAAGTGGTAGTACCCAGTTTTTAGAGTCATTTTGATCACATTTGGTTTTAAAATCTGGTGCAACGAGAACAGAGAAATCGGGGTCGATAATACATGATTCAACACAATGTGGAAGGTTTAATGTAACTAAAACTGATTGATTTTTGATATCATTTTCAATTTTAGTACTTAAATAAGTGGTTTTAGTATCTGATACAACTTTGTTGATGAATCTTCCTGATAGAATTTTATTGTTTTTTGATAATTTAATATAGTTGAAATTTGTTGATTCACTATTGGTATCACTTTCAATGGTAGTTTCTTTTTCATTGCAATTAGCCATTGATTGATCATAATCATCAACCGAGGTTACCAAGATTAGTTGTAAGGTATTTAAATTACTTTGATAGGAATAATTTTCAATTGAAATACTAAATTTAATAGAATCTTTGTTTAATCTGAATTTTGTATCGGCAAAAATATATTCTTTACCATTTTCATTTGTAATTTCTTGGATAGTTGTTTTAATATTACATTCACCATTTTGAATGATTTGAGTTAATAGATAAACATTTTCATTTGGGTCATTTAAACTAGAGTTTAATACCCAATTGTTTTGTAATGGATAACTATTAACAACACCTCCATTAATGTCAACTTCTAATAATGTTTTGAAATAAATTTCAAAATTAATTTCTTGGTTTGCCATACCTGGGCCACCATTACCAGGATCGACAGATGTATTGGTTGATGGATTACCACCACCGCCACCACTTGTTGAAGGTTGGCTAGTGTTGGGAATACTACAATCGAAATCGGTATATTCGGGGCTACAGTTACAAGTACCAGATGTTGTATCACAAGTACCATGACCAGAACAATGATTTTTACATTGAATATTTAATGGGATGTAATTGTATGGATATGAATAGGTTTGACTATTTTGAATGCATTTGGAGGTTACAACACCATTGCCAGCTGGGGCCATACAGGAAATCATAGTAGATGAGTTGCTTAAAATTGGACAGTCGATACCTCCAATTCTAATAGCTAACCCATTATGGATATCACCAAACCAGCCACTAAAAATAGCAATCCCTCCAAGAGTTGTTGATGCATTTATAGATGAAACAAAATGGACAGGAATAGAACAATCTGGATTGGTGTAGTTGATATCACACCTACAAATACCATTATTTATATCACATACACCATTATTTGAACAATCATTTGGGCATTTTACTGGTAAATATAGGTAAGATTTGTTTATTAATAAACCATTTTGAGTACAAACAGCATTTTGATTACCAGTACCTGCTGGAGCAGAACAAACAATAGATTCAGTGTTTACAGCCATAATTAGACAATTTAAATTTCCAATTGTAATTGCCAGACCGTTATGAACATTACCGAACCATCCATTGAAAGTTGCATTACCCCCGATTGTGGTGGATGCGTCAATGGATGTGATAAAATGAATTGGAATAGAGCAATCGATAGAAGTATAATTTGAGTTACAACCACACACACCAGTATTTGTGTCACAATTACCATTATTTGAACAATCATTTGGACATTTTGAAGGTAAATATTGATAGGTATCAGTAATTGATAATCCATTTTGAGTGCAAATGGTAGTTTTATTGCCTGCTCCAGCTGGTGCAGTCAATTTAATATATGCGGTATTTATTTCAATAATTGGACAATTTATACCTCCGATAGTTATTTGTAAATTATTATGAATTTTTCCAAACCATCCATTAAAAGTGGCTGTTCCTCCAATGGTTGTTGATGCATCAATTGATGTAATAAAATGATTTGGAATTGAACAATCATTTGAAGAGTAATTTTTATTACAATCACACACACCATTATTTATATCACAATTACCATTACCTGAGCAATCATTTGGACATTTTAATGGTAAATATTGGTAAGAAAAGGTTGTTGATAGCCCATTTTGAGTGCAAATAGCAGTTTTAATACCAGTACCAGATGGTGCATTTAATGTAATATATGCGATATTTATTTCAATAATTGGACAATTTATTCCTCCAATAGTTATTTGTAAATTATTATGAATGTTACCAAACCATCCATTAAATTTTGAAAAACCACCAATATTTGTTGATGCATCAATTGATGTGATAAAATGAATTGGAATGGAGCAATCGATAGAAGTATAATTTGAGTTACAACCACACACACCAGTATTTGTGTCACAATTACCATTACCTGAACAATCATTTGAACATTTTAATGGTAAATATTGATAAGAAACGGTTATTGATAACCCATTTTGAGTGCAAATGGCAGTTTTAATACCAGTACCAGCTGGTGCTGTCAATTTAATATACGCGGTATTTATTTCAATAATTGGACAATCTATACCTCCAATAGTTATTTGTAAATTATTATGGATATTACCAAACCATCCATTAAAAGTTGCAACTCCTCCAAAGGTTGTTGATGCATCAATAGATGTGATATAATGATTTGGAGTTGAACAATCACCAGAAGTATAATTTTTATTACATATGCAAACACCATCTGTTGTATTGCATACACCATTTAAACTACATGTAGGTTCAATACATTGGTATTCTGTACAATTTGTACCTATTCTTCCCCCAATACATTGACATGTTCCTGTGCTTAAATCACAAATCCCAAGGGTTTCATTGTTACAATTTAAACATTTTTTGTCGTTTACAAAGTTATTAATGGATTTTATGTAAACACTCTTTGAAAAAGTTGAAGTTTTAACAGTTAATAATTGGATACCAGATAATGCATTTAAAGAGGATAGTGTTGCGCACTGAATATTAAAGAAATTAATAGATTTTGATATTCCACTTGCTGGGAATGTACAATCATAGCCACTGATATTAATTGTTTGAGGTACATATCCTGCATAGCTTGAGAAAAAAGAACCACTAATAGCAAATGATTTACTTTGATTATCAACACTGACAGAAAAAATGTTTGGTCTTGTGGGATTAATCGGAAATATGATTTCATCATTGTTTGGTAATTCAAAGCCCATTACAACATAACCTAATCCATTTAAATATAGAGTGCCTTTTGAAATCTCCAACTGGTATTCCTTACCAGTTTCAATAGTAGTATAAGAAGAATCGAAAAATACTCTTCCATTAATTTTCCAATTTCGGCTATCATAACCAATATCCGTTCCAGATATCCTTAGAATACATGGAGTGGATGTTGCATTAATTATTGTTAACCTTGGAGCGAATGTGGTACATTTATAATTTTTATCTAAATTTGTAAATTGGTTATTTATAAAAGAATCATACATTGCACCCATATCTGTGAATGGAACATAATTATTTTTAAAGTAGCATGCAAAACATGATGGAATTTCACTATTTTTATAAACAACAGCATCACATAAATTATTATTAGTGATATTAAATTCTTAGCAATTTTTAATTTGATTTTCTTGTAACTATAAATATGATTAAATAACTTACCCTGTCATCGAATTATTGTCAAGTTTAACAAATGTACTACACCAAGATTTATCAATTGTGCCCGTTATTTTATTTTTCGAAAGATCATAATATCTACCTGTTCCTGTAAATATTTCTAGAGGGAATGACATTTTATTACTAGGGAAAAAAGTTGATGTATTTACATTTCCAAAAGATGATATTTGTGGGTTATTTGGTATATTTCCACTCTCAACTTTGATTGATGTTGATTTTGGGACCTCGATCAATGGAAAACTATTATAGATATTAAAATCATCACCTACGCTTGTTAAAAAAATTTTAATATAGTTGAGGTTATTTTTTAAACTGATGAAATTTGTTGGTTTACTAAATTTTCCTGTTGAGATTATATTGGTAATATTAAAATTAGATTGAAAATAAAATGGAATATTTGTACCAGAATGTTGACCCGAATAACTTTTAATTCTAAAAGTTGAAAAGTTGGACAATGAACCATCAAAAGTGGAATCGGTGGAAAAAAAACAACTATTTAATGGATATAAAGATAAATCTGGGAAATTTCTTAAGTTTATCATTAATTGATCAAGTCTATAATCCACATCTGGTGTATCTGCCTCCACAGTAAAATAATTGTCTTTAAAATTTATAGATTCAACCCTTGAAATAAAAGATAGTTTTAAATATTTGTTTGCCATTATTCCACTTAAATAACTATAAAAATTTACCAAAAAAAAAACATTAATATCTAATTTTGATGGTTGGAATAAAAAAAGTATAAATGATCAAAAACTAACCTACAAATATTTTAATGGAGGGATTATTTTTACAATTCCGGGTAACCCAATAATTTTATACAACTCCAAGCTTGTTAAAGAAGGTAATTGAAAGTAAATAAATTCTGGTGAAACTTCAAAACCATTTATAACCAAACGATTTAAATTTGGAGTACAAGTAAAATTTTCTGCATAAATAACCCATGGTTGTGTGCTTATTTTTCTTATTGAAACTCTATTTTATTTTATTTTTATTTTTAGTAAACTATAATTGTGATTTATTAAAAAAAAAAAATTGATAATTACTCTGTAATCGAATTTGAAGTATCACAGAGAAAACCATTTGTTCCACAAAAATTATATGTAGTTTCATTAAATTTAGCAATTGGAACATAAAGATCCCAAGAAGCAAATTTTTCCAAACATTTATATTCTTGATCAGATATTGCAATATTTTTATTTATAATAAAAATTAGAAATATAAAAAATAAAAATAATAAATTATTTTTATTTATATATTTTTTAATTTTATAATTAAATATATTAATTAATTATTAATTATTAGTTAATAATTAATTTAAAATTTTTGAATAATAATCTAATGTATAACTTTAGTGTTTTTTAAAAATATGGACGAAAAAAAAAATAAAAAAAAAATAAAAAAAAAAACCTGTTCATTATGATTGGTATTGGATGTTTTTTGTTTTTGATGTTTTTTTGGTTTTTAAAAAAAAAAATGATGTCATTTTTTTATTTTTTTTCGGGCTAGTTGGATTGATTAAGAGTTCAAAAAACCAAAAGAACCAGACTAATTCGTATTTTTAATCTTTATAAATAAATTATTTGAAATCATAACAATAGAATACGATGGTAATACCGATTAAATGCTGTTACCTATCAATCAAAAGAATACATACAATTCGATTATTGATAGATAAAAATAAAAAAATAAAAATATTAAAAAAATATAAAAAATTATTAGGAAAAAAAAAATTATATATATAATTATTAATTTATTTTTTAAAAAGAATTAATAGTTTGACTATTATTTTGATTGTCAAGTTCATTTAATTTACTATATCTAATACCATAGAGGAAATAAATAGCAGATCCAACACCTGTCCAAACCAAAACTCTTACAAAACTTGCGGCACCTAAATGCATAATGAAATAGGTGTTTACAACGATACCCAAACATGGTAATACTGGATTGAATGGACATCTAAAAGTGGTTGGGATATTAATTTGTTTTTTGAAACAAAGACCAATGATGATTGCCACTTGAGGAATAGCCATACTGATTTGAATCCATTTGTTCCAATCCAATTTACTAGAGATACCAAATACACAGGCAAAAGCAAACAAAGCCAATAAAACCAAAGCGGATGGGAAACCATCTTCACCTCCATCTTCACGTCTATAACGCATGACTACACAACCGGCACAAACAGCAGTAAAGGCTAAAAGAGTACCAATACTAATCATATCGGTGAGATTGTCTAAATCCAAAATGATTGCCAAAATGGAAGCAAAAACACCAGTAAATACAGTACCAAATACTGGAACTTGTTTTTTATTTAATGAGGTGAATTTTTCGAAAAACAAACCATCCTTTGCCATTTGAAGGTAGATACGTGGTTGGCCCAACAATGAACACAATGTAGAGGCGGTCAATGAAGTAAGGGTACCACATGCAATGATCATGGCAGCCCATTTCATATCGAGACCGATGGCGGAACTAATGAAAGCATCAGACAATGGTGAAGATCTGCTGACGTCAGCAAAATTCATCATACCCGATAGAACCAATGTTACTGCAACGTAGAGTGTTGTAGCGATCACCAATGTACCAACGATACCAATTGGTAAATCTCTTTTTGGATTTTTAACCTCACCTGCCAATGTTGTGACGGAATCGAAACCTACATAACTAAAAAATACCACTGAGCAAGCATTGAATACACCAGTCATACCAAATGGAAGGAATGGTGTCCAATTTTCAGTTTTAACATAGATGGAACCCAAAACGATAAAGAAAAGGATGGTAGATAAATTGACAGCAGTGATGATCATGTTGAAACGTGCTGAATCCTTTATTCCAAATACCAAAATAATGGTACAAATTACAATGATGATTGGTGCAACCGGATTAATATTGATCCAATCGTTAATGGCATAACCCTCGATAAACTCTGGTGTCTCTCTTCCAAATATCTTAAATATAACACCAAAATAGCCGATCCAACCTCTTGCAACAGCCGATGCACTAATTGCATACTCGAGTGTAAGATTCCAACCAACAAACCAACCCATATATTCGCCCAACGATACGTATGCAAATGTATATGCACTACCTGAAACTGGTATACGTGCTGAAAACTCTGAATAACAAAATGCTGAAATTAAACATGCAATCGCACTAAATAAAAATGATAACAATGTACCTGGTCCTGCATAACCATTGATAGCAATACCAATCGAAACAAATACACCTGCACCAACTGTACTACCTATACCATACGATACAATATCTATAATCGATAAACATTTATTCAATGATGTTTCTCCATTCTCACCATTTGATTTATGTCCATCCATTGGATATTTTCTAATCAATGAATTTATACTATATGGATTTCTTTTTTTAATTAATGGTTGATATTGATTATTATTACCATACATTTTTTTTTATTATATATGTGTGTGTTTTACTGTTTGTTTTTTTATTTTTTTATATGACTAAAAAAAAAAAGTAATTTTATATATTTATTATTATTATTATTAAAAATTTTTAATATTAAATTTTAATTTTTTTTTTTTAAAAATATCTTGCCCGATAATAAATTAATTAAAAAAATTCTGTTTTGTTTTATTTTTTAAAAACATGTTTTTTTGATTAATTTAAAAAAATGATAACAAAAGAAATTATTAGAGAAATACTGCCAATAACCATTCTGAACATAAATAAACTTGTCAAAAACTAAAAAAAAAAAACCGAAAATCAAAAATCTTTTTATTTTTTTTTATATAATGCAATATATTTTCTAAATGCGATCACAGTTTTTAAAATCACCAATGAGTGATTTTCTTTATTAAAATCTAACATTTTTGTTATTTTCCAAATTGAATTTATAATTGAAACGTACGAATAACCAGAGAATGGGGAAGTGTTTGGTCCAAAAATAGTTATATGGTATCAAAACATTCCAGTAACAAAATTACAATTTTGATTGGTTACAGTGTATTTTAAAAGTCAAACATTAAATTTAACTTTGGATAAAGGTTTTGATACCATTTATGTTTTAGATGCTCATATAATTGGAAGATACATTGATGTCAGAAATAGTATTTAATAAAATCCCCATCCCTCCATAATTACTGACAAAATATGTTTCGCGGTCATATCTAACTAAATTTAAATATAATAAATTATTCATCAATGAACTACAACTTGGACATGTTAAATCTTGAGATTTACATTTTTTATTTGATTGTAATGCAATTATATTACTTAATATTCTTGAATAACCATTTAATGAAATGAGTTTAGTAATATTACAATGAACAATGAAATGATGTGGTTTTAAACCTAATATATACTTACTTTTAGTGAGTATTCATCAGTTTTTTGAGCAAATGAACGGACACGATCTAAACCAAGCACCGAGTGAGGATTTAAACCATAAAAGTGACCTTCTCTAAAGGCAGAAATCAAATAAAAACTTGTTTCAACATAAATCTTTGCCATTATATGAATACGTTTATTAAGACCAAAAACATTGAGGGCATCTTCCATCTTTGATATTAAACTATAGTAGATAGGTGGTAAACTATCTGTTGCCATATGTTGTCAAGGGGGATTTGGATTACTAACTTCATAGTTTAATATCTTTACCTGTTCTTGATAGTTTTGTGATGCAACTCTAATATTTTCAAATTGGTTTTCACAAGTTGATAAAATTGATTCATCAACAACATTTTTTGTATAAGTTTTCATACGTTCCAATAAGTCTGCCAATCTTTCCTCAAAATCTTCTTTCTAGCGCCTTTAATTTTTATAAATTTTAATATTCACTATAGTTTATTTTATTTTATTAAATGATAATAATAATGATAATGATAATGATAATGATACCTACCAACTACTGGTATACTAGGATAATAAATTTGATCTTTATATTGGTGATTGGTCAAAAGCTGGTTTATTTCTAGATGGAAAAAAGAGAGATCAAACCTCAATCAAAATTACAGTCTTAACCAAATCATATAATAAGAGAACAAAGGACAAGATATTGTTAAGAAACTATCCCAATTGATTTTGGGGATAAAACAAAATTGATTTTAAAAGTCATTTTACTTCACATTTATTATCATTTGAAATTGTTACAGGTAAAGATTACTTTATTAAATTAAAAATAAAAATTGATTTATTGATTCACACCACACATACGGACCAATTAATTATTAAAAAATATAAACTTTATTTATATTATTAATTTACCAGTTTGTTTCCAATTTTGAATATATGGTTTTGAAGCATCTACATAATCTTGATTTGTAAAATTATGAGGATGGTCATATGTATGATTATGAGGAATAAAAATTACACTTGGTGATTTACCAGCATAATTTGCACCTGTTGCAAATCTTGAAATTAAAATATCTTATTTTTTTATTAAATTTATGATTTGATTTGATTTTAAGTAACCAAATTCATCAGGTAATAAAATACAGCCAGGTGCCAATAAAAGTATTGATAATCTTGATAATAGATTTGGACAATATTGAATCATAATTTTAACTGCATTAGATACAAATGTACCACCATCAGATGCACACAGTTGCAAAAAGTATTTATCAGGATTATCGGTAAGATAATCTATCCATAATTGTGCTATAAAACATGAAGTTTTTGAAAATTCACCACCATTTATAGTTAAATGTCTAGCTAGATCCATACAAAATCCAATTGTATCGTTTGGATTATGTGAATAATTATCATTTGAAATTACATAAGATGGTAGATAAACACAATGCAAATCATTACCTTCCAACATTGAATCTGATAACTTCGAAGCATCATAACCACTCCACCCAATTGTACATCCCATACCATTTACATAACCACATTGACCCATTAAATAATCTTTGCCATATTTTTCACCTAAACTATAATATTGTGTTGAATTTGTAGTTTTATTTCTTTTAAATCTAGATGTAAAATTAATTTTTACCAACTCTTCTCCAACTTTATCACCACTAACATCATTATCATTTAAAAATCCACATCTATGTAATGATCTTGTTGTTAATTTTAAATTATCAAAAAAATGATTTTTACCATAAAATAAACCATCAATTCTTGAATCTTCTTTTTTACTTAATTCCCAATAAACTGTTTCAACTCTGTATTTTTCATCTTGTGTTAAATTATCATAAATTTCTTTTAATTCTGTATATGAAAATCTATTATCAAATTATTAGGTTCTATTGATATATATACAAAACTTTTATCAATAAATGATTTTGAATAAATTGCAAATGAATTTGCAAAACCAGATTTAATAAATTGCATTTTTATTAAATAATATTTATATATATTTATAAAAACACACAATTGTAAAATTATAATAAACTAAAAAAAATTAAAAAAAAAAAAAATGGTGTGAGAAAAACTTCGGAAATTTTACAAAAAAATAATAAATCTATTATTATATAGGATTGTTTGTTCCTATTATAATTAAAGATCAACCTTCATTTTTTTATTTACAACATGAATTTTTTTTTTTTTTTTTTTTTTTTTAAAAAAAATAAAAATTTTTAAATATATAAATAAAAAACAAAATTAAATAAAATTTAAAAACGAAAAAAAAAAAAAATTAAAAAAATTAAAATAAAAATAT
>JACAFZ010038618.1:0-15011 GCA_015252675.1 Dictyostelium gargantuum | reverse complement strand
AATATATTTATAAAATTTATAAAAAAAATATATTTTTATATATATATAAAATAAAAAAATGAAATTCATGTATTTTACATTTATTTTAATATTTATTATTAATTTAATTTATTGTAAATTTTTAATAATATAAAAAAAAAAAAAAAATTTTAAAAATAAATAAATATGAACAAATATTCATTCATTCATCACCACACACTTTTTTTTTTAATGAAAAAAATAATTATAACAATCAACAAATCAATCAACAGGTCAAATTACCGGTGGAGATACAATTACATTTAAAATCAATATTTACGATAATGATCCAATATTAAATCCAGATTTCGAAAATCCAAATGGAGCAAAGTCAGGGTTAGTTTCAGATACCCTTGGTTCAAATAGATTACCAGTTCCAAATCTTCCATATTCAGATTATATTCATAGCGCTGCATCATTCTCTAGTTGGTTTACTGCAGTTGAGAATAAAAGTATTTCTGTTGAATACGATTTAGTATTAACAAAAAACAAAACATATCCAAACTATTATGGTTTTAGTAATCCAAATTTTTTCCCATTAGAGGTTAGTTGTTTATTTTTTTTCTTATTTTTTTTTATTTTTTTTATTTTTTTTTTTTTTATTTTTTTTAACTAATTATTTACCATCATCTTTTTTTCTTTAACTAAATTTTTATAGGGAAAAGGATGGTATTCAGAAGCAAACAAAAATAGATATCAATTTAAAAAATATTATGCCAATGCAACCAATGATTATAATTGTAATAGTCAATATGATGAATCAAAATGTAGTGGATTAAATAGAAATTTCCATTTCTGTTTACATACATCATTTTATTTTAATACCAATGTAAGGATTTTTTTTGTTATTTTTTTTTATTTGATCAATACTACCGCTACTAACACCTCTATATATATTATTATATAACGATTACCATAATAATATTTAGTGTCAAGAAATCTTTTATTTCACTGGTGATGATGATGTTTGGGTATTTATTAATGGCAAAGTAAGTATCATTATATTTATTTATTTATTATATATTATATAAGTAAATACTGCAAAGGATTTAAATAAAAAAAAAAACACATAATAATTATAATTTTTATATTTCTTTTTAATAGTTAGAATTAGATTTAGGTAAAATATATTTGGAAATTTTTTAATTTTTTTTATTATTTAATTTTTTCTTTTAACCCTATTCATAAAATTACATTACATTTCATTTCTAACTATTTCTAAAATAATTTAAAATTATTTAAAAGGTGGTGTACATGGTGCTCTTTCTGGTTCTGTTAATATGGCAAAATTAAAACAATATACAAATGGTAAAAAATGTAGCGATGATGAACTTTTTACTTTTGATTTCTTTTATTGGTATGTTAAATTTTTATCATTGGTTTATTAACTTTTATATATTTTATTGATGAATTGGTTTATTAATTAATTTACAGTGAAAGACATACTACAAGATCAACAATTTCTTTCCAAACAAATATTCCATTTGTTTGTAGTTATACAGATTATTGTGGAGTTTGCCAAGGTAAAGGCGATTGTTGTGATTTATCAAAAGCTCCAACCACAAATAAATGTTTAGAATACAGTTGTCCGGATCCAACATCTGTTTTCCCACCTGGTCAAACTTGGTTAGATAATTTAGTTACAAAACCAAAACAATGTGACGACGGTGATCAATGTAAAAATTGGTCTTGTGATACCGGAAAGGGTTGTGTTGGTGCACCAGTAAATTGTGATGATAATAATGTATGTACAAAAGATACATGTGGAACAACATCTGGTTGTAAAAATGTTAAAATCTATCCTGAAGTTAAAAACAGTTGTTTCCAAAGTGGATGTGATAGTGTTGAAGGTCCATTTAATATTGCCACCAATTGTGATGATAATGATCCATGTACCATTGATAGTTGTTCAAATTCAACTGGATGTATTCATATCACCAATCCAGACCTATGTCCAATGGATGGTTGCTTAGTAAGTAATGTTTGCAAAAAGAATTCAACTTCACTACGTGGATATGATTGTAATGCAGTACCTCTTTCAAATTGTGTAAGTGACAAATGTAAATGCGATAAAGAAAACTGTCAAAATTTCTATTGTGACCAAAGCCAAAACTACAAATGTATTTATACCCCAAAGGTATTGAGTAGTCCAAACAAATGTACAATTGCATCATGTAGTCCTATCAATGAAACCACCATTCTTACCCCTCATCCATCATGTGTAGTTACAGACACATGTTTTGCAACCGAATGTCAAGATGATGGTACTTGTAAACAAATTTCATCAATAAATTGTGATGATAATAACAAATGTACCATTGACGGTTGTTTGAATGGCCAATGCACACATGTTGATGATTTATGCGATGATAATGACCCATGTACCATTGATACTTGCTTACCATCAAAAGGTTGCCAACACACACCAATAGTTTGTGAACAAACTTCAAAATGCGATAATTTCCAATGTTCATCGAAATCTGGTCAATGCGAAGCTACTCCAATAGTTTGCCCAACCGGTAACCTTTGCGAAAATTCAATTTGTCAAGAATCTGTAGGTTGTGTTATTTTTAATAAAACTTGTTCCTCTGATGATTGTTCAAGATCTTCTTGTTCACTTGAAACTGGTGAATGTGTTTCAAAAGAATTCGATCCAAAACCATTCTCATGTCAATCAGTTGGTGTCAAAGTTGGTGTAATTGGTGGTGCTGCAATAGCTGGTATCGTAATTGGTGCTGCTGTTGCAGTAGGTTTAACTGTAAGTTTATTATTTTATTGATGTTATAATAATATTAATAATAATAATTTATTTCAATTTATACTAATTTTCATTCGGTTTTTTTATTTTTAGGCATATGGTGGTAAACGTGCATACGACGCTTGGGCCACATCTCGTGGTAATCTTATGACAAGTTCAGTTTCTAATCCACTTTATGCTGAAAATCCAAATGCACCAAAAGGTGATAATCCATTATATACCTCACCAGATGAATCCAATCTTTAATAGAAAAAGAAAAAAAAAAACCATTAAAAAAATAAATAACAAATTCAATAACACTTAGAGTAATGTAATATTATATAAACAAAACAGAATAAAAAAATTAATTATTATAAATATTATAAAACTTTTTTATTTATTTGATAATTATTGTAAAAAAATTATCAAAGTTTATTGTTTCCTTATATACTATTGTTTTATCATATAATACAAATAATTAAAGGGATTATTTTTATTCCAAAAAAAATTATTAAAAAACACATTGTTCACTATATTTTTACTAAATCTTTAAAATCCAAATTTAGAAATTTTTTTTTTTTTTTTAAATGTTAGAATTTAATATTTATTTTTTTAACGAGTTTATGTTAAAAACTTAATATTATTAATAATGATACCACAATATTTACAATATATAATAATAAATCTTTTAATAAATTATTTATTAATTAATAACTGTAAACATAAAAAAAAATTACTTTTTTCAAAGTATATGTTTTTTATGAATAAAAGAGAAATAATAGATTTTTCATTAGTTTCAAAAATTTGGTTTCAAAGAGTATCATTAATTATATCAAGCAATATTGAAAGTTTAATTAAATATAATTATGATGGTATTGATGAAAATGAAGATTACACTATATGTTTTAGACATTGTTGAAAAATGGTTTAGAAAAGAATTTGTAATTAAAAGTACAAATGATAAAAGATTTCAAGAACAAAAGTACGATGGATTAAAACATCTAATTACTCTATATAATGGAAAAAGTGATGGATCCACAAATAAACCTTATAATAATAATTATCAAGATTGTTTACATATATATAATTATATTTAATATTCAAAAAACTAATTTGATTGACAATGAAAATTTGTTTGATGTTGTTTACTACTCTTTAAAAATAAATCAAAATTACTCTATTATCAATTTATGTTTTGATTTAATAAGAAAACATTTCGTTGACAGGTTCATTTATTTAGAAAATTTAAGTTTACTTTATGATTTGGCATCAAATTCAGAGAAAATTAAAAATAGTAATACTGTATTTTTGAAACATATTAACTACTCTTCAGTTTTTAAACTTGAAAATGATTTGGAGAAATTAAAAACGCTACTTCCATGTGAATTCATTGATATCAATATTAGTGTTCTAACTGATAAAGATAAAATTAAAAATTACAAAAAATAATGAATTCAAGTAACAACAGTTTCAATTTATATTATTTATTTGTATGTGAAGAATTTCCATTTAAAAATCTTTTAAATTTTTTCAAACCAATGAAAATTAGTAATTTTTTATTTAAAATTTTTATATAAAATTATTTAATTTTTCAAAACAACTTAAATCATTAAATCTTTCGGGAGTAGAATTTGATCCTCATCATTTAACATCTCTCAATCAACAATTGATAAATTTAACTGATTTGTCAATATCAATAAATCCCTTTTATTACTACTACAAACACAAAAAAACAAAGGAAGATTATACACCTATTTTGGAAGATTTGGAAACAGTTTTTAAAAACTTATCAAAAAATAAATCAATTTTAAATCTTTCAATATATGGTTTCAATTCATATATTGGTGATAGTTTTTTGCTTGATGAATATTATGGATTAAATTTTGATAATATTGACGACAAACGGATGAATTTTACCAAAAACTATTAAAATTATTATCAATTGAATTTAATAATTTATTCATTGAAAATGATACTTTAAAATATTTAAAACTTGTAAATGTATATTTCATTGATTCATTTTCATTTATTGGTTTATCTAAAAACAGTTCAATTCATACATTTGTAATTGGTGAAAGAGGCTATATAAATGAATATAAAATACAAAAACAATCAATTGAATATTTAATAAATTCAATTTTAAATGGATTAAATATATCAATTAAATCATTTAAATTATCATCAACTAGATTTAATGATACATTTATTTCATTTGTGATTAATCAGTTATCAAATTTGGATTATAATTTAACAAATTTATATTGTATCCAAATACCCTTTGATATATATAAAAATAATGATTCATTTTTAAAATTATTACAATCATTAAAACAACAATATCAACAAAATCCAAAAATCAAATTTATTGAATTCATTATTGTACCAAAGATACCTTTTTCAAAAGATCCAATTTTAATTAACACTTATTATAATGATTTACAAAAATTTATAAAAATTTTAGATATTAATATTAAAATTACTTTTAAACATAAATTAAACAAATTAAAAGATGAACATATTGACAAATAAATTTTATTTTTAGAATTATATTTAAAAAAGGCACATTATTATAAAATTAGTTTTATACAAAAATATCAACACTTTTAAAATTTTTTAAATTATTTAAAAAGAATAAAAAAAAAAAAAAACTATTATTTTGCTTTACACTTTCAAAAATGAATGAATTTTTTTCTATTTTATTATTGTTGCTCCTTCAATTAATCTTTCAAATATTCAGAAATTTTTCAATCTTCAACTTTTTTAAATTTGTGTATGACCCAGAATATGAAATTCAATACAGTAATAGATTGTAACTATTTTAAAAACATTCACCGTTGTGTTTATTTTTTTTATAATACTAATATATTTAAAGATCAAATTAGCAAGTTGATATATATTATAGTTTATTTAGATTTTACACAGTTAATCCATACTTCCCACATCACAATCTTGAGTTTGTTGTAAATAATAATTTATTGAGAGCTCAAAGTGGTTACCATAACTTCGATATCTCATTAAAAATAAAAGCTATTGCATTTAAATTATCAAGAGTAGGTTTGGGTGGTGTTACCCCTGGTTGTTTAATTCATTACAGAGAGACTAACAAATGTATGGGATGTTGTATCATATAGTAATATAAGTGGTGTTAGTAGTGGTGCAAGTACATCAGGTGCAGCAAGTGGTTTTAGAAGTATTGGTGATAATTGTGGTGCCCAAGAACATCCTCACCAACTTTAATTCTTTATATTTTAGTTAATTAAAATAATAAATAAATTAAAATAATTACTAATCACCTATTTGATACATATTTAAATTTGTGATGTTGAAGTGACTTACTTGGTGTTTTAGACATATAATAACACATTTGAAATAACTTAAAGCCAACAATTGCCCTCATTTTCAATTATTGGTCTCCAATCTGCTAATGATAATACACAATTTCTTTGGTTTCACCAGATATTTACCAATGATAATAATTAGCCATCCTCTTATTATTTCCGCTGAATCAAAAAACCTGTACGACAATAATTTAACACCATGGTACAGTCAATATCGATGATTCAATAGAATCAAATACTTCTTTTTTTAAATTAAATTTATAAAGTATTAAAAATCCATGATGATTCTTCTACTGTAAAATGTTGATACATTGTAAAATATTCAATTGATCCAAAATTATGAGTAACCAATTTTATTAATTAAAATTTTCAACTTTTCTAAAAAAGAAGTTGAATTATTTAAAAAAAGATTAAAATCAAAATTATTGTTAAAAATATAGAAATCGAAAATCTTTATCCTATCTATAGTCACTTTTTTAACTAATTATTACTATTATCTGTTGCATTCAATCTTTGGTAAAAATAAAAAAATAAAAAAATCAATTATTATTATTATTATTATTATTATTATTATTATTATTATGTATTACTCTTTGGTATAACCATATACAACATGTTTTTTGTGTAAAAAATTGTAAACCAAAAATTGTTTCTTTTTTTTTTTATTTATAAAATAAAAGGTATAATTGATTTCCTAGATTTTGGATAATTTTTAAATGTTAAATTATACCATTTATGAGTTTCAATAGATCTATGAATTAAATTTAATGATGTAAATAAAAAGTTTAATCTATTTTAAAATTAATTAGTAAATACATATTGGTTTTTATTCAAATTATATAATAAAATTATTAAAAACACTTACATTAATGAAAAAAGATTAAAATTTGTTAATATTAAAAATGAAAAATAAATTAAAATTTCTGAAAAATAATGAGGCGATGAAATATATTTAAATAATCTACCATTTGGTATTCCATATTTTGTAGTTGTATTGCTATCACTATCATTATCATCATCATTAAAATCAATTCTTAATAATGATAATATTTGATGAGATTTAAATTGTTCATATGAACCATATGTAAATAGAATAATTGAAACTATTAAATTTGAAATTTTAATACTTTCTAAACCATTACTATTTAATTTATAAAGTGTTTCTGTAAATATTGAAAATGTTAAAAATATATAATATGATAAACCAGATATAAATAATAATAAATTCATTTCTGATTTTTTATGTTTTTGAATAAATTCAGTTTCATATAATCTTCTTCCACCTTGAACGAATAATAAAATAAATAAAATTTGAGTTGGTATTATTAATCTATTATTATTATTATTATTATTATTATTATTATTATTATTATTATTATTATTATTATTATTATTATTATTTTCTATACTGTTATTATAAACAACAAAACAAGTGTATATTAGTACGTGATAAAAGTCACTAATGAATAATGAGAGTGATAAGTAAGTAATTATAAAGTACTCACTTTGATAAAATAAAGAAAAATAAATTTGAAAGTAATATTAAAACTGTATAAAATAACATCCATGCACTCTTTGTATTTATAATATCTTTATTTAAATAAAATAATTTAATTATTCTTGGTACAATTAAATTGTTTTCTTTACTTTTCTTTTTATATTTATCATCTTTATCTTCATCATCTTCTTTTTCACTATCGCTATCACCATCATTGCTACTTTCGCTATCAATACTATTATCATTATCTTTATTATTTAATTTACCATATGATGTAATTGTATTGAAATCTTTATTAAATATTTTTAATAAATAAATTGATATTGAAACAAGCCAAAATAGTATTGAAATAAAGTATCCCATTGATACTATAAAAGGGTTATTATAAATATACGTAATAATTAACATGTTTATGTTTTTGTGTTTGTTTATGTTTATGTGTATATGAAAATTAAAAAATAAATTAAAATTTCAAAAAAAATAAAAAAATATGTGAACAACAATCAAGCATACACACTTTTTTTTTAAAAAATAATAAAAAAAAAAAGATAGTATTTTTATTAATTGGTTTTTATATTTATTTAAAATTAATTATTTGCCAATCTATCCTTCCATTTACTTTTACGTAATTTAATTGGTCTATTACCAATATATTTACCATTCATATCACGCATTGCATTTAAAAAATCTGATGAACTAGAAAAAGAAACAAAACCAAAACCTCTAGATTTACCAACTTTATCATAAACTACTTTTGCTTTTAAAAATGTTGGATATTTTGAAAATGCTTGTTTCACCATTTCATCATTTACATCATTACCTAAATCACCAATAAATATACGAAAATCATTTGGATCCCATTCTGCCAATGAATGATCTACCCATTTTTCACCAGCTGCTTCCATGGTCAAACTTGAATGTTTTTTTGGTTCCTCCATTGTAACTTGTGGTCTTAATATTGAAATTGGTGTACTACCATATACGCCACCACCACTTGTACCTATACCACTTATACCTAAAATACTACTTAATATACTACCACCACTACTATTATTGTTACCATTACCACTACTACTATTATTTGGTACAATAGTTGTACTATTCATTTTTAATTTTAAATCTTGGTTCATTGCATTTATAGTTGTTGCAGAATATGTTACTGCTTTAGATGATACAACTGATTTATTATTATTATTAATTGATGTTTTTGATACCATTTGTTTTTTTTTCATTAACGATGGTGGTATCATTGGTTTAATGCCTGTATTAGTTGTGGTTGGTGTAGTTGTAGTGGTTTTAGTTGTACCAATAGCAGTAATAGAGGTAGTAGTATCATCTAATTTTCTTTTTAAACTTGAATTATTAGTAGTAGCTGTTGTTGTAGTGCTACTACTTTTATTACTATCTAAATTTTTATCATTTTTATTATCTTTAACACTTTCTATCTCTTTAAAAAATTCATCTATATCATCGACGTCTGACATAATTTACACAATAGAGGAATTAGTTTGTGGTGGGTTGAGAAATGAAATTGAAAATAAAAAAAATAAAAATTAATATTTATTTACAAAAAAATATTAAAAAAAAAAAAAAAAAAAATAGAAAAATTAAAAATAGAAAAATTAAAAATAATAGAGAGATGGACGTCCGTGCATTCGTTCATTCGTTCGTTTGTGCGTCATTCATTTATTTATATATTTATTTATTAAAGTGATTTTATTATTAAACATTGTGAAGAAGTTGAACAACAAATTAAACGATTAATATTTGAATTTATATCAAATGAATCAATGGAACCAATACAAGCTGGTAATTGTAATAATGAAACATTCTTATTATAAATATCAAATGAATTATTAATTTTATCTGGTGTATCACTAATTTGACCACTACCACCACCAATTAAACTATCCTTATTATATGAATATTGATAAACAAAACCATCCTCTGAACATGAATATAATTGATTTGGATTTGACTTATTAAATGATAATTCCCAAACTATATAATAGGAGAGGTTGTGGTGTCAGTTTGTAATAATAATAAATAATAAAAAATAATAATAAATAATAATAATGGGGATGGATGGATGGATGGATGGATGATGTTTATAATTACCATTTGAATTATGACATTTATTTTGATCAATGGAATAATCACTTCTAATATCATATAAATTGACTTGACCATCAGAACTACCTGCTGAAATTATATTTTCATCTTGATGAATTGATAAACTGAATATTCTTGAACATTGTGTTTTAATGGTTTTGACTGGTTGTGTTGAATTTGACCTAATATCCCAAAATTTAATATATTTACCCAATTCACCAGATGTTATAACTTGATTTGGTGTTGAATTAAATGATTTAATAACGTTTAATCCTAATCCATCTATATGTCTATTGGTATAAATTGGTAACATTGATCCCAATGATAATAAATTCATTACACCATCACTACTAACTGTAATTAAATTTTGTTGATCAAAACTAATATCAAATGAATTTATACTACTACTATTTACACTACTACTATTTGATGATGACGATGACCATGTTTTTTCTTTAAATAAATTACAAACATCATATTCCATACTATATGATATTGATGTTGATGATGAAATTGATGTTGATGATTTATCATATCCAACATGTTCAAATTTATTTGGTAAATTATAAATTGAGTACATAAATAATGTACCCTTTGATGTCGACCCAATTATCATTGGTTTATTGTTCAATTCAATAATTTTTAATTCTGTAATTATACCATCTATTGGAATTGATGCTAACTCTTCAACCTCATCTGATGTTGATCTACTTTCTAATCCCCATACTGATAATTTATTTTTCTAATTATAGTAATAATAATAATAATAATAATAATAATAATAATAATAATAATAATAATAAAAATAAAAATATTATAATATAATAGCCTATTAATAAATTAAACCCGTGTGTGTGGTCTGTATATATGACTTAACTTACTGATAAAATTGGATGATTTGTACCAGTTACAAATAATGCTGAATCATTATGAAAATTTCTATTTAAAAATCTAATTTTATTAATTTTATGACTACTATAATGAATACTAATATTATTATTTTTATTATTTGAATCGCTCATCATTGTTTTCTTTATTTGGTAATATTCATTCATAAAGAAAATGAATCACGTGTGTTTTTAAAAAAAAAAAAAAAAAAAAAAAAAAAAAAAAAAAAAAAAAAATAAAATTATTTTTTTTTTTTTTTTTTTTTTTGGGAACATACAAATAATATATGAAGATCATATATTATTATAATTATTATTTTATTATAAAATTAGTATCATTCTGAATTAATTAACAAAAACAATAATAAGTTATTTACTATATTTATATTATATATATATAAGATAAACATAAATAAAATCAAGATCATCTCATAAACAAAATAGTAGTGTAATACTTTATTTTTTGTTTTGTACTATTATTTTTTTTCATTTTTAGAAACTTTGTGTTTGTTTATTATTTTTAATTTTCATTAATAATGTAATATTTTCTTTTTTTATTTTCAATTTTAAAATTTAAAATTAGATATCTGCACTTACGTAATATACCCAATTTTAATATATTAATTCTGTTGATATCAGGTGTGCTAATTACAATAATATAACCACCATAATTTATAAATAATATTTTTTTTATATATTTTTACAATAATAGAACCACCACCATAATTTATAAATATTATTTTTTTTTTGTATTTTTACAATAATAACATCACCATAATTTGTAAATAATATTTTTTTTATATTTTTACAATAATAACATCACCATAATTTATAAATAATATTTTTTTTATATTTTTACAATTTTTAACATCACCATAATTTGCATTCCCAAATATATTTAAAACAATGTCAAAAAAAAAAACGGATAAAGATGGTTGGAAAAAAGTTTATGATAAATACATTGAAGATTGGAATGGTGAACCAGAAAGTTTAAAAATTGATGAGAACAATAGAAGAGGAATAAGAAAGCATTTAGGTACTATTTATGGTAGCAACTTGGTTCCTACCTCAATTGGTGATAAAGAACTTATATCTTTTACACAACAAAATTTAAGTGCTAGTTATAAAAAAGGTAATTAAAAAGTTAATATATATCTTTTTTTTTTTATATAAATTTTTTTAGATTTTTTCTAACCTTGCTTTTTTTAGATAAAAATATTCTTTCTGATAGTGCACCAGTACCCTTTAAGAAAAGAATACCCACACCAACTTTAAAGCCATCAGATACAACCCAGCTTAGTAATACAAAAGAGTCAACAAAACCAACCTCAACACCAAAATCAAACCCAGCAACAACTCCAACAAAAAAAAGAAAATTATCTGGTAGTGAAATCGATGGAGAAGGTGATAGAGAAAGCAAAAGTAAAATTGAAAAAGAAAATAAACAAAATTCAACATCAGACACAACTCAGTTTAGTAATACAAAAGATTCAACAAAATTTGTTAAAAAAATCAAACAAATCTCAACAACAAAACCAATTACAACTTTAAAATCTTCTGAAGAAGAAACTGATGGTAAAAGATATAAAATAGATGAAGAAACTGATAGTGAAAGAGAAAGTGAAAAAGATAAAATGGATCAAGAAGAAACTGGTAGTGACAGTCAAAGTGAAAAAGATAAAACAGGTGAAAAAGATAAAATGGATCAAGAAGAAACTGATGGTGAAAGTCAAAGTGAGGAAAAAGAAATTGATAATGAAAGAGAAAGCCAAAGTGAAATAGGTGATGAATAAGATATATCAGATTCAAGCTCAGTTTCTGATTCTGATCCAATTGAAGTATTGGAGGAAAGTGATGATTTTAAAATACAAGAAATTTTATGGCAAATGGAAACTGATACATTCAAACAAAAAATCAAAAAACTTATCAAAGTTGCCAGAAATCAAGTGATGTCAATAAAAAGAGATATTGGTGAAAAAAATATAGATCCATTGGTTGCATTTTCAGCATTGAATAAACAAAATCCAGACAATATAACCATGGTTGATGTGAAAAAATATTTTCTTTGCATTTTTAGCTCAATTTATGAAAACCAGAATAAATCATCAAATGAAAATAATGAAAATGAAAATGAAAAAGAAAAAGAAAAAGAAAAAGATAGCGATAAAAAAGAAAAGGATCAATCACACGATACCAATTTACTTGAACTCAAGACTTATATTGAATCTAATACTTTCAATTGTATTGACCACATACAATATTTAAGAAAAAAAAGCAATACTCAGGAATTAATTGAAAAAATGGCAGAATATTCTTCAAAAAAATATGGTACTTCAATAACACCAAAAAAAGTAGATAAATTGGTAAATAATCATTTACTATATAGTTGTATATAAATCATATTTATTAAAATATTAATTATCAACATATTAACATTATTTCTTTACCAAACAAAGATTGAAACTTTTAAAAACAAAATCATCAATAGTTGTTAAAAAAATATCCAATTTTGGTGCTCCTCACTTTCAAGTAATTGAAGGAGAGTCTCGAATTTATCTGACAAAGAAAAGTTTGTCTTATTTATTCAGCACCAAAACCTCAATCTTTATTCAAGAAAAAGATATTACTGATGAATTACAAAAATCAATGGCCAAAATTGTTTTGGACAGCCAGAACCCAATATGGGTCGAATATAAACTTTCAACAGATAACAGTGATAAACAAAGAAACAAAAAAAAATAAAATAAAATAAACCATCAGTTAAATTTTTCAAAATTAAATAAATAAATAAAAGATCACATTTAAATATTTAAACATATTTTAATTTTATTTACTATTTTTTATCATTCTATGATATAAATCTCTTTGAGCATTAATATCAATAGTGCCATTATGAACTTTGTTGGCATCAAAACCATATTCTTTTTGGAATGATAAATGAAAATCTTCAATATTATTACATAATAATTTAACAATATTTTCTTTTTTATTTATAAAGTTAATGTAGGTAAGAGAAAACACACCACAATCAACAGAATTGGTTTGGTTGTAACTGTCTATTATTACCAAATCTTCTGAAATATATAAACCTTTTGTTTTAATTCGATCAATTAATGATGTAACAAGTGGTGGGATTCTTTTAACTTTAAAAGAGTCAAAATATATTACCTTGAAATCATTTGTTCCAATATTAACATTTGCCAAAACTAACAAAGTCCAATGTGAATTTGCAAAATTAATTGGGATCGTTATAACTCCAAAATTTTTGAATAAGTGTGTTGGGAGTTCATAAATTTTTAAAAACCCAAAAGTTGATATATTTAATACCCTTTCTAATTTGTTGTGTTTTTCATCTATTAAATAGATACATGAATTCATAACTTCGTCATTTAGCCATAAAGAACTGTTTGAATTAATCTGACTTCTTCCTAATCTTTTTAAATCATTATTATTAATTTCCACTTTACCATATACAAAATAATTTTTAATTTAATATTGCTATTGATATATGTACATATTTATTAGTAACTTTTAGTGAATCACACATATTGAAAATATAACCTACATGTTTAAGATCTAATGTATTAGGAATTTTGTGAACCATTACCTGTGCTGTGTTATGGTTACCATCAGACTCATAAGAAAATAAATGGTATGAATCAATTTTGAAGCTTATTATTATTTTCCCTTTCTTTGATTCCAACATTTTTAATTTGTTTCCAAATATCAAATCTTTAAATTGTTTAATGGTTTTTTTGGTTAAATCTGCAACAACAATATCTTTACCATTAACTATTTTTGGAATTGAATCTTCTGTTTTTTGTTTTTTGTTTGGAATATTACCAATTGATTTTTTGTCTAACTTGTTTTTGGTCATTTTATTTTATATAATTATTATTTAAATTTTATATAATTTTTTTTTTTACTTTTAATTTTAATTTTTTTTAATTTTTTTTTTTTTAATTTTTTTTTTTACTTTTTATTAATTTTTTTTTTATTTTTTTTTATTTGTTTATAATAAAAAAATATATTTATATTTTTATTCATATTTAATTAATAATATAATATTTAATAATTAATAATTAAATTTAGATTGACTTTATAATAATCTTGAAACAACACAACTTCCAAATTAGAAGTTCTAATAAAACCAAAATTAAAATGCGAAATTGATACCGACTTTTTAATTGAATTTTTACTCACTAAAATGTACTATCACTAAATTGCGATGAATGCATCTTTAGTCTTATCTACCTTTTTAGAATGGTATGTATTTATATTATAAATAATTATTTATTTTTACCACTACCATTAAATTAACAACAACAACAACAACAACAACAACAACAACAACAACAACAACAACAACATCAACATCTAAAACTACTACAACTTCTAGTTGAAGAGAAACATGATCATTT
>JACAFZ010038507.1:0-15047 GCA_015252675.1 Dictyostelium gargantuum | reverse complement strand
TTATTATCTTAAATTAACAATTGAAATCAAATAAAATTATAATAATAAATATTTATTAGTAAATCTTAATTGGAAAATAAATTAAAAAAATTTAAATAAGAAAAAAAAAATGGATTGTAATAATAATGGTAACAATACACCAAATATAAACAGTAATAATACAGTAAATAATAATAATAATAATAATAATAATAATAATAATAATAATAATAATAATAATAATAATAATAATAATAATAATAATAACACAATTAATAGTGTTCTTTATGATTTAGACCATAATTTTATTGAAATGGATATAACTGAAAATGAAAAAGAATGGATTATTTCATCAACTGTTGTAAAAGAACAATTATTAAAAATTAATAATGGTAATGATAATATTATTAATAATAATTATAATAGTACCAGTAGTTTTGCTTATACTCAAAAAATTACTACAATATTAGGTGAAAATTTTACAGGAATAAATAATAATAATAATAATAATAAACAACAAAATATTGGAAATAATAATAATAATAATAATAATATTTTTGAACAAAATCAACAAATAAGATGTACTTATGATAGTAAATGTAAAATTCATGGAACTGATAAAAGTAGTAATAATAAAAATGAAAATAATAATAATGATAATAGTAGTAATAAATTAATTGAAAATCAATGCGGTATTGACTCAAATTATGATTATAGAAAGACAATCGATCCATTAATTTCTATATCACGTGCACTTAAAAGGGAATTATCCGAGACCTTTAATGTTTCAATGGAAATGTCAAAAAGAGAGCAAGATTCGTTTCCACACCACCGTCCACATGAAGATTTCTCACCAGTAACTTCATCCGATGACGAAGGACCATCATCTTCCAATAAACAACAAAATAAACCAACTACAGCAACAACAACAACTACTACTAATACTGCTACTACCACTAATACTATTACAAAACCATTAAAACCAAGATCAACGTCTTCAACATCAACATCTTCAACAGCAACACCTTTGGATAATAAAACCAAAAAGAAAAAGAAATCATATTTTCAAAGATGGTACCACCACAAAGAAAAACGCGAGGATAAAGATGGTAGTGGTCCAAGTAGTGGTGATGATAGCAGTGGCAACAATAGTAATGATGGTGAAGGTAATAGTAATGATGTTGGTAGCGGCATTAATATTAACAACAATAACAATGGTATTCAAGATAATATAAAAGTTAAGGGTAAAGAAGCAAATTTATTATTTAGGTCAAAAGAAACTGAAAATCCACCAGATTCAACACCAGTTTTAACATCATCAACCGATATTCTTCAAAGAGAAATTGATAATGTTGTACTTCAAGATCTAAACCAATATACAAGTAGTAGTGGGTCAGATTCGTCTTCTGATGAATATAATGATATCACCGATGATGGTAAAGATCAATCAAAATCAACACTTCGTAGCCGTAGTCGTCGTCGTCATGAAAATATTCCACAACAATCACAACAAATGCCATCAAAGATAATAGTTGCAGAGGTTAATGGTAATGAAAGTCCAACATCTTGTAGATTGGTTGATGGTCAAATTCAAAGAAGACATTCAATTAGAAAAAAATTAAAAAAGAATGAAAAAAATAAACCAATTCATCTAGAGGATGAAATACCACAAGAATTGGATATCGAGGCATTGGAGGAGGATCCACAACATCAGTCATTGGTTGAAGAAGGTAAACATTTATCAGAGCAGGCAAGTAAATCTATGAAGGTGATAACTGAACTTTTGAATAAATTATTCTTAAATAGAAAATATAGTAAAATAGATTTATTCATGGGTTTAGTGTTATTAAATAGTAAGTATTTTATTTATTAATATCATTAATTATAATCATCATCATCATCATATATATTAATATATTTTCTTCTAAAATTAGGTTATTATAAAGAAATTGTAATTAGAAATTGGGATTGTATGAGTGATAAAGATAAATTAGAAGAGGGTTTAAGATATGTTAGATTTAGTACAGCAGCATATGGTAGAAAACTATATTATGGTTTAATGAGTAGTGGTATAGTGAAATTGATAAAGAGTGTGGTTAGTACAGATTATACTAATTTAAAGATTATTTCAAAACATTGTGGTATTAAAAAGGAGGATATAATTACATCGAAATGGTTTAGTTCAAGATATAGTCCAGGTCATTTTTTAGCATTGGATCATGAAAAGAAATCGGTGGTATTTGTGCTTCGTGGTACATTTAATTATTTTGATGTTATTACAGATTTGGTTGCAAAATCATATATTTATAAAGAGGGTAGCGCACATTTGGGTATATTATTATGTGCACATATGAAAATGAAAGAAATGTATATTTTAATCAAAAGAACATTGGACTTATGTAAGGGTTATAGATTGGTTGTAACCGGTCATTCTTTGGGTGCTGGTGTAGCATCGTTATTTACAATTTTATTTAATGATATGCATCCAGAAATACCAATTCATTGTTTTGCCTACGGTGTTCCATGTATTTTATCATTAGAGGTTGCACAACATCCAAAAGTTAAATCATTAATTACATCCTATTGTATGAATGATGACATTATTCCAAGGTTATCATTCAATTCATTATTTTATCTAAGAGAGGTTATAGATTCCATTCTACAACAAAGTAAAACTAAATCACAAAAACTATTTCAAATATTTTCGGCTGGTAATAATTTAGGTGATAAATTAACAAAAAGATTTAGTAAAATGTTAAAGGTATCACCAACTATTGATCTTTCAAATGTTGAACATATTCAATCTGGTGAACAATCTTTATATCCACCTGGTGATGTCTATCGTCTTGTAAAATTATCAAAAGGTGTTTATGTAAGTGAAGCAACCCAGCAACAAAGCTACGATAAAATTATAGTTTCCGCTACAATGTTTACAGATCATATGCCAAATAAATATGAAAAGGGTATGACATCTGCTCTCGAAAATATTAATAAACAAGAATATATTTTAAAACCAAAGGAAAATTTCATTGATCCAATTGATACATCAGATCCAAGTAAAAGTTTAAATACTACACCAATGAATTCAAATTCTAATACACCAACTTCAATTAAAACAATAACATCAACAAAAGATGAAAACTCAAATGTAACAACACCAAATATAACACCAGTTTTAAATCAATACAATAATGGTAATGATGATGATAAAATAAAAACAACACCTACCGATAGTTATGATAATAATAATAATAATAATAATTTGTTAAAAAAAGATGATAGTCAGTCTCAACAACCTCAAGATACATTGAATAATTTACAAGATATTATCCCATGTTCTTTAGGCGCTTACAACACTACAACTCAACAACAATCAAATTCATTATCAAGTGATGAGGAAGATGATTAGGATTAATAATGGTTATCTATCTATCTATCTATCTATTATTTAATAATAAAATTGTAATATCCATCACAAAAGAAAATAAAAAACATATGTATATTTTTATAATTTTTTTACTTCTTTTATTTTTTGCTCTGGAATGTTTTGTAAAAAATACTATATTAATTTTATTTATTTTAAAAGGTGATTGTTTTATTACAAATAATCATCATAATGTTAATATTAATATATTAAATATTTGTGTATTGTTATTATTTTATGTACATTTGTATTTATACATTTTTGATTTTATTCTTTTTTGATTTTGTTTGGTTTTGTTTGGTTTTTTTTATCTTTGTTTGGGGTGACGGTTAAATTCTATACAAATATTTGATTTTCACCCAAAAAATATATATATTCAATTAATACTTTAAATGTTAAAAAGAAAACAATGATTCCAAAAATGATACTCATTGGAAGTGCTGGTAATGCTTTTTTAAAAACTGCCAATAAAATCAATGTTAAAAATAAACCCTAATTAATTTCAAAATAAAATTGGGTTAATATTTTGTTTTGTTAATTTTTTAAATATACAGGTATTTACTTACAGTAATGATTGCAATAAATACAGTAAATACAGTAGTTATTTGATACGATGCAGCTTTTCCTATTAAAACACTATAAAAAACAAAATCACCTAAACCGAGCCTGATTGATTGTTTATTTTTTGGTTCTGGTTCACTTGTGACAGAATCAATATTTGAATCGACATTTGAAACTGCACCATCGTTTGTTTCATCAGCACCACCAATAATTTGGTTATGGTTATTATTGTTACTACTAATAATATTATTATTATTACTATTGTGAAAATTATTATTAAAATGATTATTAATATTGTGATTGTTTATATCTAAACTCTTTTTCAATTGTGGTGAGTTTATTTGGGATGAAGAGGAAGAAGGGGATTGTTGAACTTTTAATTGTAATTGTCTTTCTTTTTCTAATTTTATATGGTTTGGAATGGGTGGTGGAGGGGATATTGAACCGTCATTTTGATTATTAATAATATTATTAATGGTAATGGGTGGTGATATTTTTAAAATTTCAACCATGTGGTTCTCACTTTCATTTTCATCATTGTTAATTTGATTATCGGTTTCATTTTCATTATCATTTTCAATTGTTATCATACCAATATAAATACTTGCATTATAAACCATAGCAGGTATTGGTTCATTTCTCTTTTTTGCAGTTTCTATTAAAATTTTTAAAGGTCCACCTGGGCATAGTACAGCAAAAATATCATAAATCGAAACAATGGATAAAATACCCCATGTTGTCCAATCTGGTAATCTCGAAAAAAACAATGCCATCAAAACACTAATACTAATTAAATAGCCTTGATTAAATATTTTAGGTGAATACCAGAATATACAAACTATTCCACCAACACTAAAATTCCAAATAACAATTACAAATGTAATATAATCTAATCCAAGATTTAAATAAGCTAATAAAATCCTATTTAATTTGGGTTGAGAAAAAACTACTAATTAGTTTGTTTGTTATTATCTGACAATTTTATATAATATAATAAAAACAAATACATACAAAAATAAAAAACCGCCGAAAACACCTAGTAAAAGTATAGATGTTCCCATTAACCATGCATATAATGCTTTCATCATTTTAAATTTATATAATACTACCATGATTGTTGTACTAAGTATGATTACTGCCAAAAATATTAAGGAATTTACAATCGAATCAAATACCATTTTTTCAGCACCTCCATTCGAATCAGCACTATTTGAATTATTTGATAAATCTACAGATGATGGCATTTTCGATGTTCTAAAATAATTTATATATTGAGGTGTTATTAATATATTGTTGTGGTTGTGGTAGAAATATTTTTTAAATACATACGATGTTGAAATTGCTCTAATTGCCAATACAACTATAATCATTGTAATGCAAACTGGATATAAAATATTTATAATCATTTCAGAATAATCGACCAATTCTGGTACTTCAAATTCATCTTCATCGTCTTCATTATTAATACCATCTTCGCTATTTGGTTCACTAACATCATCTTTAAATAAGGTCTCTATATTTATTATTGAACTTTCTGATTTTAAAGATTTATTGTTGTTATTATTTGTACAATTTGAATATTCACTTTTTTCTGATAAATTTGGTGAACTAATGTATGCATTATTTAAATTATTCATACTATTATTATTACTATTACTTCTACTACTATTTTTACTGTTACTACCACTACCACACCCATTATTAGCATCACCATCAATTGAATTTGATTTTACTTTTTTCTTTTTAAATATATTATATTTATTATTTCTTTCTATATTATTCATAGTATTCTCTATATTATTATTATTATTATTATTACTATTATTGTTATTATTATTATTATTATTATTTTGATCATCCCTTTCAACCATTTTTATAATTTCTATTAAATAATTATTCAAATAATTTTAATAACAACAATAATAATAATAATTCTTTTTTTTTTTTTTTTTTAATTTTTTTTTTTTTTTTAAAAATTTATATTTATTTTTTTTTTTTTTATTTTTTTTTTTTTTTTTTTTTTTTTAATTTTTTTTTTTTTTTTTTTTTTTTTTTTGTGTATATGTGTATGTGTTAATAAAAGTAATAGTATGAGTGTATTTAAAAAAAAAATATAATTTTAAAAAAAAAAAAAAAAAAAAAAAAAAAAAAAAAAAAAAATTAAAAAAAAATATTTATTAAAAAATTTTTAAAAATTTTTTTTATTTTTTATTTTAGGGTTTTAAATATTTTTTGTGTTTAGTATGTGTGTGTGTGTGTTTATTTGTGGGTGATAAAGTGAGAGAGACAGAGAGTAATTAATTTAAATAAAAAAAAATTAAAAATTTTTTTAAAATTTTTTTTAATTTGACATTTAATACTATTTATATAAATATATATATACCTATACAACACATATACACATACTATGTTATTTTTTTAAAAAAATATAAAAAAAAAAATAGAAATAAAATAAAATAAAATTTTAAATTTTTTTTTAAATTTATAATATCTCTTGTCACACATTATTTGATTAGATCGAATTGGAATTATTATTTGATTTAAAATAAAATCTTTAATTTAGGGGGTTGAGAGTGGTAACAATAATAATAATAATATATTTTACCAAAGTTATTCATATTAACATATTAATAATCTCAGAACACACACTCACACAAAGACACATACATACATTCATTCACGAATATAAAAATTTCAAATGTTATTTTTTTTTAAACAAACAAAAAGTAAACACTTTATATACACATATATATAATATACTTTTAAATATAATTAAAAAAAGTAAATATACACTTATTTATATATAGATAATTAAGAGTAGTACTAGTATTATTATTAGTATAGAGTTTGATTGTGGTTGACCATTAAAATAATCACACACATACACACCATAATAAACAATTAAATAAAAAAATAAATAAAAATAATAAACACCACAAAAACAAAAACAAAAAACTATCTATCATTCATTTTATAAAGTCGGTTGAGAAAGTGGTGAATGTATTTGAAATGTGTGTGTGAGTAAGTAAGTATTATATTTTATTAAATTAAATTATATATAATGTATATGTGAGTATATGTTAATTTTTAATTTGTTTTAAATAAGTGTGATTAACAATTATTCTTTTTAATAGATCGGTTTATTTTTTAAATGTTTTTTTTTTTTTTTAATCTTTTTTTTTTCATTTATTTATTTTTTAATCTTAAACAATTAACAAAACAACAACAACAACAACAACAGCAACAACAACAACAAACAACACCACCAACTACACAACAAATAAATCAAATTTTATTTTAAATGAAAATATTATCCCCAACTCCCACAACAATCATTTTAATATTTATTATTAATGTTTGCATGTGGGTGTATTAATGTTTATTTTTGTATTTGTTCTTTATAATTATTATTATTAATTATTTTTATTATTATTTTCAATAGAGAAAAATAATTTGTAAAATGTATATTTTTTTGAAACATAATTCACTATATGTACAATTTTTTTTTTTCTTTTCTTTTTAAACAAAAATCTCAAAGAAATTGATTTTACTATTAATTTTATTTTTTTATTGGTTATAGGGTGCTTGTGTTTATTTTTATGTGTTAAACATCTTAGAAAAAATGTTTTTAAAAATTTTACATTATAATTAATCCTGGCACAAGTTTTTTTTCTATAAATTTAAAAAAACAACCACATACATAAACACAATAATATATATTTATTTAATATTATTTAAAAATTTTAAAAAAACTAATTATAAAATAGAATTTATTTTTTTTAAAAAAATTATACACAATATTGATCCAGTTGCAAATTAAATAATAATATATTTATTCTTTTTTTTTTTACAAATATTTAAAAAAAATTGAATTTATTTTTATTTTTTTATTAGGAATGGGGAAAACAAAAAAATTTTTTTTATTTGAACAACAAATGAACAGTATTGGATCTTGTATTATAATTATTAATATAAGAGAGTGAATTAATTTCCCAAAAAAATATAAATTATTATTATAATTGTAATATTTAATTTAATAGTGTAAATTTAAAATATATAGTAAATAATTTACAAATGAATAAATGTATATTTGTTTATATACATAAATTTAATGGGATAGAGATTAATAAAAATTAAGGACACTTAAAAAAAAAACCACCATCAAAACTAATTCTATTTTTAGAAACTGAATTTTATTATAAAAAAAAAAAAATTTAAAAAAAAAAAAAATTTTAAAAAAAAAAAAAAAAAATAAATTTTTTTTTTTTTTTTTTTTATTTTTTTTTTTTTTTTTTAAAAAAAAAAAAAACACATCAACCACAAAAAATAAAAAAAAAAAATAAAATAAAACTACCAATCAAAATAAAACTATCGTCTGTTTAATAAAAATAGAGACCATAAAATCTAATTAATCTGATTGATTTTAGATTGAGATTATTATTATTTTTTTAAATTTTTTGAATTTTTTTCAAATTTTTTCAACTGAAAGAACAATTTATTATAACATAAATTTGAAAAAAAATTAAAATTACGGTTTTTCAAATAAAAACAAATTTCATAGCTTTGATTGATTGAATATTATGCTTTACCAATTAAGATTTTTTTAATTTTTTTGATTTTTTTTTTTTTTTTTTTTTTAGATCATATCTTTTTTTTTAAAAAAATGAATATTAAAAAGCAAGGTGGTTGGTTTGGGTTTAATTTTTTTTTTAATTTTTTTTTATTTTAAATTTAAATCAATCAATCAATCAATCAATCAATTATATAATTTATATATATATACATAAAAAAATGAAAATAATAATTAAAATTTTAATTATAACATTGATTTTTAATATTTTAAATAATAATTATTATTTTGTAAATTCACAAACTTTAAAATCAGAACAAGATATTGCAATTAGAAATATTTTAATTGGTGTGTTTGGCAGTGATTTTGTTAATGGTATTGATAATGTTTGTCTTTTTCAATCATTTAAATGTGTACCAATAAATGATGGATCATCACCATCAACTGATTTTACATTAACTGAAATTATATTCCCGTCAAATATACCAACTGGTGATATTATAATTGAAAATAGTTTTCAACCATTTAAAAATTTAACAATATTATATTTAAATAATGGTTTATCATCAACTAAATTTTTTAATGAAATTTCATCATTAAATTATTTAAAAAAGGTGTACGTATATCGTCATATGAGAAGATAACGTATTATTAATATTATTAACATTTTTAATTTAAATAATATATAGTACAATATCAAAACAATTAACTGCAATTTTAGATAATATTGAATTACCATCATCATTAGAATTTGTATCATTTGATTATATTTCAACATCAATTGGGAGTGGTTTCTTTTCAAGTGGTAGAGTTTTAACATTTTCAATTATATCAACTGATATTGGTTTTTCATTACCATCATCATTTCCATTAAATAATTATTTAACAAGTTTATCAATTCCAATTACATTTATAAATTCAAAATTGCCAAGTGGTTCAGATAATTTGAAAGCATTATCAAGTTTATCATTATCAATTTACAATGAACGTGTTGATGGTTACGTTGATTTTGAATTACCAATATTATCAACATCATTTCAACAATTAACAACCATTGATATTACTTTTTTCAATTCAAAGGATTCATTATATCAATCTTGGAGTATTCCAAGTTATTTAACAAATAGTAATTCATTATCAAATTTGTATATAGCTGGTAATGGTTTTACTGTTGATTCAACAATTGGAATTACTGATTTTTCAAATTCAAAATCACCAATTAATATGTATGTAGTAAATTTATTATCTTTATAAAATTATAAACTGTGTGATTACTAATAAATTATAATAATAATAATAATAATAATAATAATATTTTAAAATTAATATAGATATATTCAAGATGGTTGTGATTTTCTTGAAAAATGTAAATTACCATGTATTAAAGTTCCAGTTGGATCAGGTTTATCATTAACAGATTGTGATGTTAATTTATCAAATTTAGATTTTACCAATTTTATTGATTTTTCAATGGAAAATAATCAATTATTACAATCATTACCAACAACTGGTATTGAATATAATAAAATGAATAGTTTTTACATTGATAATAAAAATCAAATCAATGATGTTTTGCCACAATCCTATTGTCAATTTAAAGATGATGTATTAAGTGTTGGTAATAATTTATTGACAGGTGATGTTCCAACTTGTTTCTCATGTTCAGGTTCCAATGAAGCAGGTACAAAATATTTATTACCAAATAGTTTTACAAATTTTAATTCATCTTCATTACCAACCACCTGTTCGACTTTTTCATTTGATACTACAAGTAGTGGTGGTTATAATGGAATTGTAAATACTGATGGCAGTAGCATCATTACAGTAAATGGTAAAGATTTTGGTTGGTATTACACATTTGATGAAAATAATCACAACAATGATGAACAAATTGAAATCATTACACCAAATAGTGTGATTGAAATTTCAATTCCAAAAGGTGAGGGTACAAATAAATCATTTAAAGCATTGTTTGGTACAAACTATTCACTTGAGCAAGAATTTACCTATAGTTATCAAGTACCAATTATTGATGGTTATAAAATTATTAATAATAACAATGAGATGAAATTACAAGGTACAGGTTTTAGCTTCATCAATAACAATAATGTAACCATAAATAATAAATTATATTTAGCATCAATTAGTGATTCAAGTAATTCAATTTCATTTACTAGTGAAAATCCAATTCAATCATTAAGTAATGGTAATAAATTGGAAATTTCAATAAATGTTGGTGGTCAAATTTCAAACATTGTTACATTTTATTTATTTAAATCTATAAGTTTTGATACATCTCAACAAATTTTAGCATTAAATGGTGGTGATGTCACATTTAATCTTGATCTTGGTGTCGGTGAATTTGATATCACTTTAATTAAAATTTCAATTAATAACATTGATTGTACAATTAAATCATTCCAATCAAATCAAATCACAATCACTTATCCATCAGTTTCAACAGCTGGTACTTTTCCATTGTCATTAAAAATAACTGGTTTTCAATACAATACAACCGTAAATTATATTAATATACCAACTACAACCACATCTACAACTACCTCTGAAGATAAACCATCATCTTCTTCAATATTATCAGTTTCATTCAATTTCCTATTTTTAACATTATTATTCTCATTATCATCATCACTATTATTATTATTATAATAAATAAATTTGTATTAACATAAAACATATATACTTTATATTCTCTCCTCCTTCTATAAAAGTATTATTCATTTGAATAATTTATTTCTTTTTTTTTTTTTTATGATTTTTTTTTTTTTTTTTTTTTTTTTTTTTTTTTTGTTTTTTTTTTTTTTTATGATTTTTTTGATTTTTTGATTTTTCCCAGAGGGGTGTGGAAGATTTTTTTATTTTATTTTATTTTTTAAATAAAAACACATATAAAGAATTTTCGTATAAACAACAACAACAACAAAAAACACTGGTTTCTTATTATTTAATAATAATACTTATTAATTTATCTATCTTTCCCTTCCAATTTTTTATTTTATTAAATTTGTATGAGAAATTCAAACAACTTGATTGGTGAATCTATCATAAACATCATCATCATCATTGATATTTTTAAAAATTTGTTTTTTTTTTATTAAATTTAATAAATTAATTTTTTTTTTTTAATTAAATTTCAAATTTGGAAGATTTTCAAAAAAATTTACGAATTTTTTTTTGTAATTTTTTTATTATTTTTTTTATCACTATTATACATATACGTATATGTATATACTCAAAAATTGATATACAAACAAAAAAAACACACACGTACACACACGTACACACATCACACATCACACATTCATTCAATTATATTTATACAACTACCATATACATATGATTCAATTGTTTTTTTTTTTTTGTTTTTTTTAAATTTTAAATTTTAAATCTTTTTTTTTATTTATTTATTTTTTTATAATTTAATTTTTAATAATAATTTTTACCACCACCACCACTACTACTACTACTACTACTACTACTACTAACACTACATATAACATATAGTATAAGTTATAAAAAAAAATAATTGGTTAGTTGGTTATTTATACAATAATGAGAGATTGGTGTAAAAAAAAGCTAAGAGCAATACTGTTATTTATATATGGTATGCCAATAAGTGTATTTTATAGGTACCTTTGGATGAGGAATAAAGCATTACTATTTAAAACTATTGCAGTACATTATATAATACCGTTAATTATAGAGGTATGTATTATTATACTTTCATATACAACAAACAAAAAAATACAAAGATAGACAAATTATGTACTTGATATTAATAACAATAATAATAATAATTAAAGTTATTACCATGGTATGCATCAAAAAGAAAAATTGGTAATTTTTTAAGAACTTCAAGAGTCGAAATAACACATACTATGTCAACCAATGGACCTTATTCTCATGCAGCAGTAATTAAATATGTACTTTTAACAATACATTATGCAATTTTAGATAATATAAATTCTCATTTAATTTCAATAGTAGTAAGTATAAATAAATATGAATGGGCATATGATATTAAAAATATTAACAAACTTACAAACTATAATATACATCATAGTCTTTAGAAAATAAATTACAAATTAAAAAGTTAGTAATGGAAAAATTATTATATTCAGAGATTGGAGCATTTGATTTTTTAAGAAAGAAAAAGAATATTGGACCTACTGAATTGGAATATAAATTATCATCTTCTATAAATACAACAATTTCATTCTTTACATTTACTATTCCAGATATAATTGCATCATTATATGCATTTGGTAAATATTATATATTTTTAGTTTGTTATATATAAATTATAAATATTAATAAATTATTAATCGGTATATAGTTATTGAGGGTTCAGATTTACTTAAAAAAGGTCATAAAATTGATCCATTAATTGTATTACATCCAATTTTAATTGCAATTTATCAAAAAGTTAGTCAAAAATTAAGAGAAAGATTAGTAGAGAATAATGAATTAAAATATAAAGATACATACAATTCAGCAATGAGTAAAATGATTTCAAATACAGCAGAGGGTTTATCTGATATTCAAATCAATAATTTACAAGAGACACAATTGGGATTATTTGATAATTTAATTGAAAAGGAATTAACAAACACTCAATCATTTTCAACATTGGTATCACGTACTTGGAGATATATTCATAATCGTTCCTTATTTGAATTTGCTGCCGAAGTTTGGGTTGCTCATCGTGTAATGGATCGTCAAAAAATAAATAATCAAGAATATCGTACTACTCTTTTAGATATAAATCGTGTAATCAGATTGGGTAATCGTTTATTCCAATTGGTTGGTGGTTTTAAAAATATTTATAAGCATCAAAAAAAAGTTAAAAAATTATTAAATATTCCAACATTTATTGAAGAAGATAGTCATTTAAAATAGTATGTAATATTAATAATAATACAAACTTACATGTGCCGCATAGTATGAAGATGAAGATGATATCACTTACTAACTTACCACTTTTCATACAACTTAAATTACTACTACTATTACCACCACTACCACTACTATTAGTATATCTAAATTTGATGAATTAAAAATTTCAGCAGATTTAAAATTTTCATATGAAAATAAATTTTCAAGTGATTTACCACCATTTCCAGTTTTAGATTTACAAAGTGAAATGGTGATATTACCAAATAAAAGGTATGCATTGATTGGTCAAAATAGAAGTGGTAAATCAACATTGAATCATTTATTATGTAAATTATATACACCAACCGAGGGTGAAATTTCAATGAATGGTATACCCTTTTCAGAGATATCTAGGTCTTCAATTCGTAGAATGATTTCATATGTTTCACAACGTCCATTCATATTTCCAGGTACCATTATGGATAATATAAGAGTTGGTAATCCATCTGCAACCGAACAACAATTATTAGAGGCTGCTGAGGCTGCCGGTGTATTTGCATTTGCTGATGATAGTAATTTTAGTTTAAAACAAAGTTTAGATTCTGATTTATTCGACCCTGAAATGGATATACCACCAACTGTATCACCATTATCAACTTCATCAAATAATATTCTATCATCACCATCATTAAATAACAATAAAAATAACAATAACAATAACAATATATCAACCACAGAACCATCATCACCAATTCAATTACCTCAACAACCACCATCATCACCTATTAATACATACAGTGCTATTAATAAGAGTACAATCATTAATAATAATACATTTATTCGTAGAAATAGTTCAATGTCTCAATTAAATAATAGTGGTGGTGGTAATAGTAATGGTATCAACAATAGTGGAGTGGGTACTACAGGATTAAGAAGAAATAGCGTTTTGGATTTACAAAATAAATTATTAAATGGCGTTGCAAATCAATGTGATGAATCAGAATCAAATAAATTGGTTAAAAGAGTATGGTCAGTTTTAAACCTAACATCAATGTCTGGCAATGGCGGTGATGAATCAGACGAGGACGATGAAGAGGAAGAAAGAACTCAAAGATCATTAACACCAATTATCGTTCCACAAATTATAGATGGTGGTCTTTCAAATCATCCAATTTTAAATCAAGTTGTAGAGGCAGGTGGTAAAAATCTTAGTGGTGGATTCGCTCAATCCATAGCATTGGCCAGAATATTTGTAAGAACTGAAGCAAAAATCGTTATTTTAGATGAATCAATGAGTCAAATGGACGCATTTAAAAAAAGAGAAATCATCTTTCCAAAATTATTCAATTTTGCAGAGAAACATAACATTACATTGATCATTGTAACTCATGATATAGTTTCCATTCAAAATGCTGTAGATCATATTTTCGTTTTGGATCATGGTAAATTAGTTCATCAAGGCTCTCATAAACAATTAATGGAAGAGAATGCTCAAGTTTATTATAAATTATTAGGTTTAAGAAAAAGATTTAAAAATAATAATTTAAATAATTCACCAATTAATAATAATAATAATAATTACAATTCACCAACTAATAATAATAATAATAATAATAATAA
>JACAFZ010038396.1:0-15058 GCA_015252675.1 Dictyostelium gargantuum | reverse complement strand
ATACCAACCCGCCCCCAACCACCACCCCCCGAGCCTCCTCCTCGGACGCGTCTGATTTTGAGTATAAGAGACAGTAGTAGTAGTATTAGTAGTAGTAGTAGTAGTAGTAGTAGTAGTAGTAGTAGTAGTAGTAGTAGTAGTAGTACAATGGTATTAACCTTTTTTTATTTTTTTCATTAAAAAAAAGTATAATGATATAGATTTTAAATTTTCATTTAATTATGTTAAACAAACAATAGTATTAGAAGTTATGAAAATATTTTTTAATTGTTCAAAAAAAGAAAAGATTCAACATGATGAAATTATTAAGTCAATGGTGGAAGAAAGAGAGAATAAAATATTTTTTGATATTACACAATTGGTGGATATGAACGAAAGAAATATATTGGAATTAAAATGTTCAAAGATATCACCATTGGTGGAGAATCCAGGTAGATTGTTGATAACCAATGCAAGATTATACTTTCAACCAATGAATAATATCGAAGAAAATAGATTAAAGAACTATAGTTTACAATCGATTGTGCGTGTACTTGAACGTAGGCATAGTTTAAGAGAGATTGGTTTGGAATTGTTTTTCGATGATTCAACTAGTTTATTCTTTAAATTTAATAATACAACAACCAGAAATCAAGTCTACGACTTGTTGGTAAAACATTTGTGCACCAATATCATGCATAACAATGAACAAGCAAATTATCTATTAAAATGGCAAAATGGTATCATTTCAAATTATGATTACCTATTGTATTTAAATAATTTAGCAGGTAGAACTTTTAACGATGTGACACAGTATCCAGTGTTTCCTTGGATCATTGCAGATTATCAATCAAATGTATTGGATCTAAGTAAACAGGAAACATTTAGAGATTTAACTAAACCAATAGGTGCATTAAATCCAATTAGATTATCGACTCTACAAGAACGTTACCATCAAATTCCAGATGATCAACCTAAATTCCTCTATGGTACTCATTATTCTACACCGGCTTACGTACTTTATTTCTTGGTTAGACAAGTACCTGAATATATGTTACGTTTACAAAATGGTAGATTTGATTCACCAAATCGTATGTTTTATTCAATCGAAGAGACTTGGAATTCTGTACTAAACAATACAAGTGATGTTAAAGAATTGATTCCAGAGTTTTATAGACCCACCAACAATACAAATGATGATGAGAACAGCAATGGCGATGAAAATAGTGGTGGTGGTCAGTTTTTATTAAACAACGAAAACCTTCCATTGGGCATACGTCAAGATGGTAAAGTTATCAATGATATTATTTTGCCAAAATGGGCAAAATCACCAAAAGATTTCATTGGTAAACTTCATCAAGCATTGGAATCTGAATATGTTTCACAAAATATTCATCATTGGATAGATTTAATATTTGGATATAAACAAAAGGGTGATGAAGCGATTAGAGCAAATAATCTTTTCTATCATCTTACCTATGAGGGTAGTGTTGATATCGAATCAATTGCCGACCCATTTGAACGTATTGGTCTCGAATCACAAATCAATGAATTTGGTCAAACACCAAGACAAATCTTTACAACACCCCACCCACAACGTTTACCTCAATCCCTTAGAAATCAAAATTTAAAAATTGAATTAAATGATTTGGAGCAAAATATAAATTTTATTTTTAATGAATTAAATAATAGCGACGATAATAAAATTTTAAAAAATAGTAATGGTAATAATAATTTAGACAGTAATAGTAATGGCAATAATAATAATAATAATAATAATAATAATAATAATAATAATAATAATAATAATAATAATAATAATAATAATAATAATAATAATAATAATAATAGTAATAGTAACAGTAATAGTAATGGTAATGATAGTGATAATGAAAATAACAATAATAATAATAATAGTAATAATCAATCATTTAATAATAGTTTTAGCAATATTGAAGATAATGAAGGTGGTTGTGATGAAAATAATCAATCATTAAATAATAGTTTTGGTGGTAGTGGTGGTATTCATTTTAATGAAGAAAGATTTAATACAAATAATAATTGGGGATCATTAAATTTTTTAAAATTAAATCAAAATATAAAATTACATAAAGATAAGATTAGCGCGGTTTATTTATCAAATAATAGTGATACCATTTATTCAGTTTCATTGGATGGTTGTTTAAAGATTTATTCTTTAAAAGAAAAACGTCAAATCAGATCATTGAATCTATGTAATTTGGCGTTATCATCATTTCAATTATCAAAGGATGAAAAATATATTATCATTGGTTCATGGGATAACAATATCTATGTTTATTCAGTTGGTAATGGTAGTATTAGTTTTTCATTGGCAGGACATAGTGATGCGGTTTCATGTTTAAAACTACACAACAACAATATTTTGGTATCAGGTAGTTGGGATTCATCAGTAAAGGTATGGAGAACTCATAGAGCAAACAATGGTGCAATCTCAATTGAAAAAACACCGATTGCAGATTTTGTTGATTCCGATACCGAAATTAGATCCATTGACATTAGTTCCAATGGAACTATGTTTTGTGCGGGTTCAAGTGATGGTCATTTATACTTTTACGATTTGCTTTCACTTCAATTAATACGTAGAATTAGTTGTTTCTATAATGAATTGGTTTGTATTAAATTCACACCCGATGGATCTAGAATCATTACCGCCTCTATCGATGGATCCGTAAAGTTAATTGGTATCGAAGGTTCGGAAATATTTAGTTTCAATGTAAAAGGTGAAATTCATTGTTTAGATTCCGATGGTACAACACTAATAATCGGTACCGATAATGGTCTATGTCTTTGGAGTCTTACAACTGGTACTGAAATTAAAGACTCTGCTTCCCCTTTTCTATCAGTATCTTCGAATGATTCCATTCAATCTTTAAATGTTTCAATATCTCAATCATTAAATAAACCAATATTATTAACTGGTACTGAAAATGGTTCAATTTCAGTTTGGCAATAAAATAAAATAAAATAAAATATAATATAATAACAAATAATAAAATTAAAACAAATAAAATAATACAACTGTTATTTATCAACTCTTTTTTTAAAAAAAATTATTTAAAAAAAAAAAAAAAAAAAGTTCATCCAACATTTGGTTTATGCTTATTTCAATGTTTGAACATAGTGTTGATAATATTGGCAATAATAGTCATATTTATAGTGTGTGTGGGAATACAAAAATAGTGATGATATTAATATCTAAAAAAATAAAAATAAAATCCCCAGGGTGGGAAATTCAATTGTTGAGAAAAAAAATAAAAATTAAAATAAAATTTTAAAAAAAATTCAAAAAAAAATTGAAAAAAAAATTCACTTTATTTTTAATTTACACACAAGACCACCTTTATTTTATATAAATAATCACATTATTATTCAGTGGAAATGGGTTTATCAGAAATTTATATTGGTATCGATGGAGGTGGTACAAAAACACTAACCATTGCAGTTGATAAAGATGGTAATGAAATTACAAGACATATATCACCATGCAGTAATCATAATAGTGTTGGTGAAGATTTAGCAAAGGCAGCAGTTTATGAAGGCATTAAAATGGTTTTAAATAAATCAAAGCAACAACAACAACAAAGTACAGATGACATTGTAGTAAAATCAATTTGTTTAGGTATGAGTGGAGTTGATAGAGACTCTGATAAAAAAATGGTTGGATCATGGATTACTGATTTATTGGGAGCATCTATCGATTATAATATTTATAATGATGCTATTGTTGCTTTATCAAGTGGTACACATGGTAAATTATTTGGTGTAGTTGTAATTTGTGGTACTGGTTGTATTTCATTAGGATTTAATAAGGATGGTGTATCCTCAAGATCTGCTGGTTGGGGTCCATTATTAGGTGATCATGGTAGTGGTTATCAAATTGGTTATGATATATTGAGACATGTCCTTAGAGCAAAAGATCAAACTGGCCCAAAAACATCACTCACACAAGTTTTATTGGAAAAATTACAATTGGAAAAAGAAGATAGTTTAATCCCTTGGGCATATGATCCAAAGAATCAAAGTTGGCAAAAATTCGCTCAACTATCACCTTTAGCTTTTGAACAAGCTTTATTGGGTGATCAAATTTCAAATCAAATTTTAAATGATTCTGCTTTTTCACTTTTTGTAAGTTTGTTATATTTGTTTTTGTTTTTGTTTTTTGTTTTTGTTTTTGTTTTTGTTTTTGTTTTTGTTTTTGTTTTTGTTTTTGTTTTTGTTTTTGTTTTTGTTATTGTTATTGATGTTACTAACCAATAAATCAATAAATCATATTAATCTTCTATTTATAGGAATATATAGACAGTGTAATTAAAAAGTTGGGTTTAGAAAAAGAAGAAAAAATTCCAGTTGTTTTCACAGGTGGTAATATTGAAAGAAAAGGAATATTATATGAACTTTTATCTAAAAAAGTTTTGGAAAATTATCCAAATGCTGAAATTTTACTTCCAACTTGTGAACCAGCAATGGGCGCCGCCTTATTAGCATTAAACTCGAAAAAATAATAATAATAATTTAAAAAAACAATATTAAGTAATAACAGTCACTCTCTCGCTCCACCCCATTTCCACATTCAATCAAAAAAAATAAAAATAAAAAGAATCAATCATTAAATAGTATATATTTTAATAAATTGGTTCACAAAATTTTAAAAAAAAATAAAATAAAAAAAAATACAAATATGGATATTGGAAAATAAATAAGCTCAATGATTGGGTTCATATGAATTTGAGAAAATATTTTTAATTTTTTTTCATTTTTTTTATTTTTTTTTTTTTATTTTTTTATTTTTTATTAAAATTTTTTTTTTTTTTTTTCTTTTTTAATTTCAATAATATATCGTATCATCTCTATGGTATTCTTTTAAAAATTCACTTCACGCAATATCCACCTCACAAAATACTCAACCCACACTCTTTAAAAAAAACACTTTACATTTTTGTTAATAAATAAATATATATATATAAAACTAAATAAGAATATTATAAATAATAAACAAAAAAAAAAATTAAAAAAAAAAAATAAAAAATAAAAAACTTTTTTTTTTTTTTTTTTTTTTTTTAAATATTTTTAATTTTTTTTATTTTATTTTTTTTTTTTTTTTTAATTTAAAATTTTTTTTTTTATTTTTTTTTTTTTTTTTTTTTTTTTTTTTTTTAATTTTTTTTTTTTTATAATTTTTATAATTTTTAATTTTTTAATTTTTTTTTTTTCTTTATAAGATTTTGTGTTCATCTGCTATATTTAATTCAAATATATTATTATCTAATAATTAATAGTTATTTGTTTTTATTAGGTATTTTTGTTTGTTTTTTTTAAAAAAAAATAATTTTTTTTATGAAAAATATATTTTACTAAAAAATATGAATAATATTTTCCAATATAAAGAAATTGAATCACCAATTGATGATCCAATTTGTACAGAATATAAATCAAAATACGCAAATTCAAAAATACCAATTATTATAGATAATGGTTCATATCAATGTAGAGCTGGTTTTGCAAATGATATTTCACCAAAATGTAAATATATAAATTTAAAAAATCATTTCATTGTCTTATTATTTCTATCACCATTATCTTCATAATTAGCCAATATATATATATATATATATATATATATATATACTAATCATATATACCATTATTATTGTTGTATAGTAATATTTAGATCATTAGTTGGTAAAATTAAAAGTACATCAAATCCAATTGTTGGTAATTCATTAAAAGAAAGTGATCTTTCAAAATTAACAATAAAGAGTCCATTTGATTTAAATTTATTAGTTCACCCACCTTCACAAGAAAGTATATTTGATTATATATTTCACAAATTTGGTATAGATTCTGATATTGAAAATCCAATATTAATAACTGAACCAACATCAAATCCGTCATTTTGTAGAAAATGTAATGTTACCAACATATAAATATTCTCACCTATATTATTAACATTATTATAAATCACTATTATTAAATTATTTTTTTTAGATATGAGTGAATTATTGTTTGAATGTTATAATATTAAATCAGTTGCATATGGTATAGATTCATTATTTTCATTTTATGGTCAAAAAGATAATTTTAAAGATGGTGGAAAGAATGCATTAATCATTGGATCAAGTTATAATACAACTCATATTTATAATGTACAAAACTATAATGTATCACATGAACAAACTAAAAGAATTAATATTGGTGGTAGTAATTCAACTGATTATCTTAAAAAATTAATACATTTAAAATATCCAAAACATAAATCATATTTTTCAACAAATTACACAAATGTAAGTTACAATTTTTGAAAGTCGATATAATGACTATAGTTGACATATGTATATCATTTTATTAATCAAATTTATTTAATAACTTGTATATGTATATATATATATATATATAGAAAGTAAAAGAAGAGCATTGTTATGTTTCAAAAGGTCAATATATTGAAGAGTTAAAAGAATTTGAAAATGATAAATTAGCAAAAGAAAAATCAGTAATAATTCAATTACCATATCAAGAGGTTGATTATGAAAAATTGGAAGAAGAAAGACAAAGAAAAATTCAAAATCGTAAAGATTTAGGTGCAAAATTAAGAGAGATGGCAGACAAAAAACGTTTAGAAAAGAAATTAGAATTGGAGGAAAGATTATCATCATTGGAATCATTGTTATCATTAAAATCAACAAATTTAGAGGAGTTTAATAACTCATTGAAATTGAAATCATATCAAAATGAAAAAGAATTATTAAAAGATATCGAAGAGGTTAAAGAAAAATTATTTGGAAAGAAAAAAGAGAGTGAAAGTTCAACCACTGATGATAAAGAATTTCCATTGCTATGCATTGCAGATTCAGAGTTGACAGCCGAACAACTAAAAGAAAAAAAGAATCAAAAAACATTAAAATCAATGAAGGATGGAAGATTGGCAAAAAAAAGAAAAAGAGTCGAAGAAAAAGAAAAAGAAAAGGAAAAGGAAGAGGAACGTGATCGTCTCGAAGAGGAAATGTTTATCAAGGATCCAGAACAATACATAAAGGATTTACATTTTAAAAAGAATATAATATTGGACAGAAAAGAACAAAAGTTAAAAGCAAAACAAAGAGTGAATATAGTTCAAAGAAATTCAAGATTAAGAACCATTGTTAATCCAACCATTCATCACATCGATAAGAGTGAAGAAGACGTTGATCCTGAAGATATTGAAGATTCAAAAGAATTGTTGATATTAGATAAATTATTAACTAAATTCGATCCAAATAGTATTGGCTCTGCCATTGCTATTCATGATGACAACGCCTCTGGTGCTATCGAATATCACACCGCTGAGGATTTTCAAGTATCGTTGGGTGTCGAAAGAATTAAATGTCCCGAAACTTTATTTCAACCAAAAGCAATCATCGGCATGGATCAAATGGGTTTGATCGAGGCAATCATTTCAACAGTTTTATCACAAATTCAACCAAAAGATACTCGTTCATTGGTCACCGAAAATATATTTCTCACTGGTGGTAATGTAAATACTAAACAATTTAAAGATAGAATTCACTATGAAATTCAACAAATTCGTGAACCTCGTTCACCTTTAAACATTTTAAAATCTATTGACTCTCAATTGGATGCTTGGTTGGGTGCTAGAAAATGGGTAAATGATATTGACCCTTCCCAATGGTCAAAATTTTCAATTTCAAAACAAGAATATCAAGAATATGGGTATGATTATATTAAATCTCACTTTGCTTCAAATCTTTCTTTAAATTGATTCATTTTTTTTTTTATATTAAAAATAAAATAATATAATGTATTTTTTTTTATTTTTTTTTTATTTAATTTGTTTATACATTTAGGTTCGATACCTTTTTTATTTATTTATTTATATTATTATTATTAATCATTATTATTAATTATTATTATTAATCATTATTATTAATCATTCATTTGTAATAATATATTATTTGCATCTGATTCTTGTTTATTGTTTATTCTACCAGCTTTAAATCTTTTAAATAAAACTACACAAACAAATATTACACATCCACCGCCTATTATATAAACTACTATTGTACCATTAATTACTATAGATGGTATGGTATGGTGATGGTGATGGTGATGGTGATGATTATGACGGTTAGTATATTTCAATAAGCTATTTTTATTTTAATTAAAAAAAAATACAAACTAGAATCATTGCTATATGGATCCTTTTCATCTAAAAGATGTGTCCTTGCTCCCACTGTTATTGAATCAATTGTTGTGTTGTTTGTGCTTCCCTCTGTACTTATGGTTTCTCCTGTGTTTGTGTTTGTATCTGTGGCAGTACCTGTGGTAGTATCTGCATTTGTATCTGTATTTGGATCTGTGGCAGTACCTGCGGTAGTATCTGCATTTGTATCTGTGTTTGGATCTGTGGCAGTACCTGTGGCAGTACCTGTGGTGGTATCTGCATTTGTATCTGTATTTGTATCTGTGGCAGTACCTGTGGTAGTATCTGCATTTGTATCTGTATTTGTATCTGTGGCAGTACCTGTGGTAGTACCTGCATTTGTATCTGTGTTTGTATCTGTGGCAGTACCTGTGGTAGTACCTGCATTTGTATCTGTATCTGTATCTGTATTTGTACCTGTAGTTCTATTTGGTGGCCTTAGGTATTTTTCCCCTTTATTTTCCCATTTCTTTGTGTCTAGTTCAGCACATATTTTTATTGAAAATATAACAATTAAAAATAATAATAAAATATATTTTGTTGAATTCATTTTGTGTGGTGTGAAAAATAATTTTTTTCTTTTCCCAAAATTTTAAAAATTAAAAAAAAAAATAAAAAAATTAAAAAAAAAAATAAAAAAATTAAAAAAAAAAAAACCAATCTCTATTACAAACAACATATTTTTTCAAAAATTAACATTTGAAAAAATTTAAAGCTAAATATTATATAACAGAAGAGAATTTTATTAAATTATTAATAGATTCAATTGGTTCATTTTATAAAAAATCATGTGAAAACATTAAATATATGAACTCAGTTTATACATAATATGAAATTTAAATAATACAATTCATTGTTTGCAACTAAAAATTGTATTTTAAATTTTTAAATCAATAATTATCCTGATGTTGATGATGTTGATGATGATCTAATCAAAGTTTTTTAATGAAAACATGATATCAAACTTTTCCAAATCAAAATTCAGTTTTAAATATGAAAACTCTTTATGTGCTTCATTTATAATTTATTTAATTGCATATATTTTAGTGTGTAATAAAATAATAAAAAAAAATAAAAAAAAAAAGTCATGTCCTAAAGATTTTAATTTTTATAGATGATTAATAAATAAGTTTTAAATATCCAAAATAGAATTCACTTCCATTAACCATTAAATTAATTTATATGCTAAATCCCATACCAAATTTAAAACTACTATTATATATTATAACATTGTTTTTTTTTATTATTTTTTTATTATTTTTGTTTCTATTATTATCGAAATGTATTTTGTTTGTTAAGGGCTCTTAATGTAAATAAAAAGTTGTTTTTTACTATTTCTATTATTATTACTATTACTATTACTGTTTGTGTATTTTAATATTTTTATATTACTACTTTTTTTCAAACAAAGAATCCACCTCCCTTTGTAGTTTTTTGGGATTGTCCTAAATTATTATTATTAATGATGATCAAATATTATTGTTATTGTTGATTAGTATCAAAATGGTAAATTTATATATTTTCTTCAAATCCATTAATAATAATTACCTTTATTGATCTATATTTTAAAATTGCCTCATCACGAGCGTCCATTGAATAATCAACTCTATCTCTACCATATCTATGTGGCTATTATTATTATTATTATTATTATTATTATTATTATTATTATTATTATTATTATTATTATTTTATTATTTATAATATTGTATATATTATATTAAATATAATAATATGTATAAAATATAAAATTAGTTATTGTGGTTTCAATATAAATAAAAAAGTGAAAGCTTGATTTGTTTGATAAAATTTTAAATTACCTTTCCATAATGGAATAATCTATGAGAAAAATCTAAACCAACACCCATAAATACCAATCCACCTGTAATGATGGCAGCAACTGGTAAAACCTCAACCCAAGTCATTTTTTTATAATATGTTTATATATGTGTGAATGAAAAAAATCAATTGATGAAAAAAAAAAAAAATTAAAAAAAAAAAAAAAAAATTTTAAAAATTTTTTTTTTTTTTTTTTTTTTTTAATAAATTTTTATAATTTTATTATTTATTTATTTTTTGTTGTTGGCCCCAATGAATCAAGATTTCGAACAACACCATCAACCTTCTTTTAACAATAATAATAATAGTAATAGCAATAATAATAATAATAATAATAATAATTTAAACGGTAGTAGTGGAAATAGTAATAGTAGCAGCAATAATAGTAGTTTTAACGACGAAATAGAAGGTGGTGAAATTCAAGATATCAACAGTAGTAGTAGTAGTAGTAGTAGTAGAGCATCAGAACTTGATCAAAAGATTTTATTCCTTTCAAAGGATAGAAATTTAAATAAAAGAATAGGATCAGAGGATCCTCAATATGGATCTTTTTTCAATACTTTATCAGAACCATTAAAATCATTATCGTCACACGAAAATAATATACATAGTAATAATAATAATAATAACAGTCATCATCATCATCACCATCAACAACAACCACAACAACGTTCGTTAAAGAAAAATCAACCACCACCGTTAGTTGGAGTTGCAGCTATACACCAACAACAACAGTATCATCAAAAACAACTACATACACTTCACCAAAAGCAACAACAAATTCAAAGAGAACAACAACAATTACAACAACAAATTCAACAACATCAATCTGAATTACAAAATAAATCATCAAGTAGTTCAAAATCATCTGCATCATCCACTCCATCACCATCTAAATCAACAACAACCACCACAACAACAGCACAAACACAAGCCCAAACACAAACCCAAACAACAACACAAACACAACAACCACAAAAAAAGTAAGTTTTTTTTTTTTTTTAAATTTTTTTAATTTTTTTTAAATTTTTTTAATTTTTTTTTACACATATTACCTACACATTTTTAAAGTGTGTTTGTTGGTTAAGATTAAAAAATAATAAATATTAATACACATTTTTTTTTTTTTTAATTTTTTTTTTCAATTTTTTAATTTTTTTTTTAATATTTTTATTTGCTTATTTAGGCTTATTCCATATTCTCAACCAATTCTTTTAGATATAAAAGAAGAAAAAGTTGACAAAGTATGTAAAAGTTCATAATTTTAATGTTATAATTAATAGTTGTATGAATTCATTTATTAACTTGTTACATTAATTTTTTTTTTTAATAAAAAAAAAAAAAAAAAAAAAAAAAAAAAGGCAAAGTTGGAATTAGAAAATTCAGAAAAACAAATTTCATCAATTGTACAATCTATGATTTGTCCCTTAAGTCCTATGATATCACCATTCAACGATTCAATAGATTATAGTAATAATAATAGTAATAATAATAGTGGTAGTACCACCAATAAAATTTTAGATATAAGTGAAACCGATAAAAGTAGTAGTAAAGATAAAATTAAAACTGAAAAAATGATAAACAATAATCACACAACAAGTAATAGTAATAATAGCAATAGCAATAGCAATAGTAATAATAATAATAACAATAGTAAAAAAATTAAAAATGATATATCAGATTCTACAAACCATACTTTGAATGGTGCTGATTTAAAGAAAGCAGGAAATTCTTCAACAAATACAACAGCAACAACCACAACCACAACCACAACTACTACATCATTATCAACAGACAACCCACTTAAATCACCAACCACTAATGGATCAACATCTTCTACTCCTGTTGCAAAAAAAGAGAAATTGATTTTAAAGATCCCAAAATTGGTAGTCGCAAAGCCAGATAATAGTGGTAACAACAATAATGGTAGTAATAGTAGCAACTCTTCAACAAATTCAACGCCAAAATCAAAAGATTTGGAAGAAAAGAGAGAAAAAGAAAAATTAGAAAAACAAGAAAAAGAAAAACAAGAAAAAGAAAAACAAGAAAAAGAGAGACAAGAGAAACAAGAAAGAGAAAAATTGGAAAAAGAAAAAGCAGATAAAGAAAAAGAAAAAGAAAAAGAAAAAAATGATCATAAACATGAAAAGAAAGAAAAAGAAAAAAGTAAAGATAAATCATCCAAAAAAGATTCATCAATAGAACAGCAGGATGAAAAGAAAAAGAATTCAAAAAGAAAATCAACTTCGTCATCGTCATCATCATCATCATCATCATCATCTTCTTCTTCTTCTTCTTCTGGTGGAACAATGGACATGGAAATTGACGAACCAAATAATAGTAATACAAAGTCAATAAGATCAGATTCAGATTCTGAAAATGAAAAACATGATAAAAGATCTCAAAAGAAATCAAAAATAGATTCTCCTCAAAAAGGTTCAAAATCATCAGTAAATGGAAAAGATTCAAAAGAAAAAGATTCAAAAGATAAGAAATCCTCATCACCTTCATTATCAACTCCACCACTATCTACTACTAATAATAACAAAAAGAAAGATATTGATCAAGCAGCAACAACTACAACAATAACAACAACACCATCATTGACAACACCATCAGCAACATCAACAACAACAGCAATAGCACCTCCACCTCCACCGCCACCACCTCCACCAGGGCCATCTGTCAATCCATTCTCTGTGTCTGAACAGGATAAGAAATTCATAGAAAAAGAAACGTCAAGCACCAGAGAAGGCGGTAGAGATAGTAGAGAAAGCAGAAGAGACAGCAGAGATAATGATAGAGACAGAGATCGTGATAGAGACCGTAGCGATAGAGATAGAGATCGTGATGGTAGCAGGGATAGAGATCGTAGTGATAGAGGCAGAGATCGTAGTGATAGAGATCGTGGTGGTAATGGTGATAGAGGTGATGGTGATAGAGACAGAGACAGAGATCGTGGTAGAGACCGTAGTGATAGAGATCGTGGTAGTGATCGTGACAGAGACAGAGATAGAGATCGTGATAGGGATCGTGGTAGCGATAGAGATAGAGATCGTGATAGAGATAGAGATAGAGATAGAGATCGTGGTAGTGATAGAGACAAAGACAGAGACCGTGGTAGGGACCGTGATAGAGATAGGGATCGCGACAGAGATAGAAAAGATAATAACAATAAAGATAATAAAGACAACAAAGATAATAAAGATAACAAAGATAATAAAGATAATAAAGATAACAATAAAAAAGATAATAATAATAACAACAACAACAATAATAATAACAACAACAAAAAAGATTCATTACCACCTCCACAAGTAGAATTAACACCAAAGAAATCAAAGCAGGAAGAGAAAATAATTAGAGGAAAAATAGATGATTGCAAAGAAGAAGCAAAAAATTTAAAAAAAGTTGCCAAAGAATTTCAAAGTAAAAATCAAAATGAATGTTTGGATATGTACATACAAGTTGGCTTAAAATACCTTTTAACTACACACTACATGATCGAAGTGAATGACCCACTCTCTAGTATCATTTCATTTTTATCTGAAATTTCAACATTTTTTTCAAACACTGCTCGTTTATCAATTCATTTTAAAGATGACCCAAAGGCTTCATTGTGGTAAGTACTAATAGTAATATTATCGTTATTAAATATCACTTTCTAATTTAATAAATATATATAGTTTTAAATGTGAATCATTTTGTTCTATAAAAATGTTTTGTCTTAAAAAAGATCAATTAAAACATATTAGAAAAGAGGTTTCAAGTTTATATTTACCATTTTTACCAAACAGTGGTAATAGTAATAAACCACTAGCACCATCAAATCCAGCAACAGCACCATTAACACCAAATGCAGGAAATCCAGGTGAATCACCAAGTCATTCATCATCGACTACAACAACAACAACAGCAGCAACGCCAACTAATAATCAATTACAACAACAACAAATTACATCGCATGTAAATACAAAAACAGCAATATACTATAGAGATACAGATGATATTTTTAGAGGATTAGAGTCATGGGAAAAATCAACTCGACAAAGTAATATACCAGATTTTGAATTTACCTTTTTTTTTCAAACATACCTTGAGTTTATTGATCAAGTAAAAAAAGAATCTGATAAATTATCATAATAGATCAATTATATAAATCCTCATCCCCTCCATTTTTTATTTATAAATATAAACTCCCTCCTTCTCCTTTAATAATTTAAGAAAAATACATAATAGTCCCCCAACCTTAATAATAATAATTAAACAATAGATAATATATATATATATATATATATATTGTAATAAAACAAATAATCTCAAAATAGAACAAAGAACAGTAATAAATAATAATTTGTAAAATATCATAATCATGATTATTTTATTTTTAAAATAAAATTAAAAAAATAAAAATAATAATAATTTGGCCAACTTTTTTTTTTTTTTTTTTTGATTTTTTTTTTTTTTTTTTTTTTTTTAAAAAAAAAATTAAAAAAAATAAACAATAATGATAATTACAAAATTATTTAATAATGATATAATTAAATATTTAACAGATAATCAAAAAAGATTATTTTTATTTCTAGTGATATTTAGATGTATAGATTCAGTATTAATAAATACATTTTTTGACCCCGATGAATATTGGCAAAGTTTAGAGGTTGCACATAAATTAGTATTTGGTTACGGTTATATGACTTGGGAATGGTCTGAAGGAATTCGTAGTTTTGTTCATCCTCTATTATTTGTTTTTATATTTAAAATTTTAAAATATAAAAATTTAAATTAAATTTTTTTATTTATATGTTTAATGAATGAATGAATAATAATAATAATAATAATAATAATAATAATAATAATTAATAATAATAATAATTTTGTTTATTTATTTACTATAGATTATTATACCGAAATTAGTATCAGGTTTAATTGCAGCAATTGGTGATTTATATTTATATAAATTAACATTATCAATATTTAATAGTAATAGTAATAGTAATAGTA
>JACAFZ010038285.1:0-15094 GCA_015252675.1 Dictyostelium gargantuum | reverse complement strand
ATTTGAACTGATCTGGTATAAAAGAAACCAATTAAAATTCAACGAAAATGAGAAAGCAACCGTTTCTCTCAACCAAGTAGTTTACAAGTTAAAAGCTGCGCAAGCAGCAGTATGGTCCAATACAATTAACAACGTAAACAGTTTGATCAAAAAAGAAAATAAAATTTCTGAACCACAAGAATTCATCAACCACACTTTAAGAATAAATAATATTTTAACAAGATTTATCAAAAATTGGAACTCTGGTCTAAAGAGAATTGAAGCACCAATGCATTTAATTCCCCATTTAACAATTTCAACAGATTTCTCATTACCAAATCAATTATCTTAAAAGCTAATTAAAATTATTAAAAAAATAAATAAAAATAAACATTAAACCACGTTTTTTAATTTATTAGAAACAAAATTTAAATAGTTAACCAATACTTGTTAACAAATAACCAATTAATTAATAACAAATAATTTATAGATAAACTTTATATATTAAAATTAAATGTAAAATAAGATGACTTTTATTTATTTTTGTTTTGCTTTTATACTTTTCAAAATATATAACTTCAACTTTGCCATCTATATACTGAGATGCGAATATCAGTTGATCAAGGGATTGTTTTTGTTTTTTTTATAACCATTATAAGGTGAATATTTAATGGTTCGGTTTTGTGGTTTCTTATAAATTTTATTTGATAAAATTCTTTATTTTAATAGGTAATATTGGTATGATGATTATGATTATTATTGTTATTGATATCAATGGTATTACTATTTATATTGCTATTATTGATATTGTTATTAATATTTCTATTATTGGTGTTACTATTATAGTGGTCAAAAATATTTTTGTTTAGTTGATTATTTTTTCCATTTTTTCAATTAGTTTTTTTAATTTTTTTAGTCATTTCTATTTGATTTTGATTTTGATTTTCATCTTTATTGTGGTTGTTAAAATTTAAAAGAAAAGCTTCATTTTCGTCTTTATTATCATCATTTTTCATTTTCATTTTCATTTTCATCTTCGTCTTCATCATTGTATCCAATGCCATCAGTTGTACCATTTAACTGTTTAATTATTTCTTCAGCTCTTCCGTGTTCATACATACTGATTGAGATGTTGTAAAGGTAAATTATAAAATAAAATGACAACTTGTGTTTTTTAAGTGGTATAGTATGTAACCAACGTTGTGATTTAAATCTAAAGCTATTAAAAACAGAAAACACATTTCAATTATTATTACCACATTTAATAAATGTTTCTATGTTGTCTTTATCTTTTTCAGCTGAATAATCGGTAAACGAGTAATTCATCATATTTGAAAAGGTATCAAAATAAAAAATCACAAAATTGCTGGTTTGTGTTAGGTTAAAACTAAATTGGTTATAGTTTAACATTTTAAAAATTAAAAAGCTTTTAAACCAATTTATTTGTGTTATTATAAATACTCGTATTTACATTGTTTATCTAAATAATATGTATTGATACTTGATGTAAAATTATGTTGATATGAGGGTGATTTACGGATAGATGTTACACTACTTGGAATTGAGTCATTATATAATGGGTTAACAATATCACCAATAAACAATAATCTAACTGACGGAGGTATGACTCCTTTAATTATAGTTTGACTGAAACCATCAAATAATTGTAAAAAAGTAATATGACCTGGTATTATTCCTGGAACTAATGGCAGCTTAATATCAAATAAAGTTAACGATTTTATCGATATAGGTATATTTTCAAGCGAACCATTAAATCCGTCCAATAACAATAAAGTATGTGCAGTTGATGGGAATGATGATCTTGATAATTGAGATAAACTATCAGCAGCCAAAATTGTAGTACCTTCTTTATAAGTAATACCATATCTCATTACTGGTATAATACAACCTACCCCTATATTTCAATATTGCTATCATTAGTACAAAGAAGTTTTTAAAAAATAACGTCATGATGTATAGTATTTACATTTTACTTGGTTTGAATTTATTTCATTTTTTTGAATTGTTATTGGTTGCACTGGTATTGGTTGCACTGGTATTGGTTGTACTGGTATTGGTTGTACTGGTATTAGTTGTTGTCCCTCATTTGTGTATTCTGTTTTTATAGTGAATAATGATTTAATTGAAATGTTTATTTCATAAATATTCAAATTATTTTCATCTAATTGCGATTGCTTAAAATATGTTGAATTATTATATTCTGATAATATTTTTTTACATTGATTATTGTTTTTTAAAATTTTAATATTACACTATTTATCATTATTATTATTATTATTATTATTATTATTATTAATATTATATGTTGTATTTAATATTTCAATTAATTTATTATTATTATCAAATGTTGAATGTTGAACTGAATGGATATCTCTATTTTCATCTAATATAGTATTTAATTGTTTAATTAAATCTCTTTCAACTGCTGTAAAATTATTAAACATTTGTTTAAATGTTGATTTTATTTTATCTATTTGTTCAGAATGTTTAATTTCTAATTGATTTAATTGGTTATCATATTCAAAAAGTTGTGATTTACTTTGTTTTAATAATTCATTTAATTTTGGTATTGTTATTGTTTGTAACTCTTTTAAAATTGGACCAACAGTTTCATTAGAGATTTCTTCTGTATCATGTTTGTTATGTGTTGCTTTACCGATTATACATTTCATACAAATTGGTATATTTCCACATTGAATACATATTGCAACTATATCTTCAGTTGTATGTTCATTACATTTATCATCATCTCTATTATTATTATTATTATTATTATTATTATTATTATTATTATTATTGCTTATCATTGTGTGTTGTATTTATTATTACTATATTTGATATGTAAATTTTATGAAAATATTTTGAAAATTTAAAAAAAAAAAATGTTTTTAAGAAATATATTATGATTATTATCATTTTTATTTATTACATATTTAAACATAATATTTTCACTCTCATCAATTGCCATCTAATAAAATAAATAAAATAAAAAAAATGAAATAAATAAAAAAAAAATGATAAGATTGTTATTATTATAAAAAATAAAAACACTTTTTTTTAAATAAATATGTTTATTCTTTTAATAGTAACAATAATAATAAAATAAAAATATTAAAACACCAAACACAAAATACAAAAAAAAATAACAAACACAATATATTGGATATTTTATCTTTTTTTTTTATTTTTAAATTTACATGTATTTTTAATTAAATTTATGATAATAATGAAATGATAATACCAAAAACTTTATTATATAAACAAATATTAATTAAAAATTTAAATCTAATTTTTTTTTTTTAAAAACCTTTATTCATTTCTTTATTTATTTATTTAAAATTTAAATTCAATATTTATTTATTTACTAATTGATATTTTTTTTTATTTTGATTTTTTTTTATTCTGATTTTTTTTTTTTTTTATTAAATATTGAAATAATAAAATATATTATTTATTTAAATAAATTAATACACAAATTATTATTACATGTTAAATTTGAATACTCAATAAAAAAATATTCAAAATTTTAAAAATTCTTTATATTGTAAGATTAGTGGTTATTTTTTGTATGTATAATTTAATTATTATTATTTAAATATTAAACAAGTGAAATTCACAGACACTTATTATTAACTCCAAGTGATATTATTTTTTTTAACCTAGTTTAATTAATTAGTATAAGTTCGAAAAAAAAAAATTTACAAGCACGATTAAAAAATAAAAATATAAAAAAAAAAATAAAAATGAAAAATAAAAATTATTTGTTTTTTTTATTATTATTATTATTATTAAATGTTAGTAATGGTCAATTAATAGAATTAACACCAAAAACTACATTATCACTATCAATTGAAAATCCAGAATATTTAAAAACAGTAAACGCTCCAGCTGATTCATTATGTGCTCTAAATTATTATTTATTAATTTTTAATAATGATAGCAGTAGCGGTAGTTTTATAACAGATGTTAAATCATCAGATTCAGGATCAGATCAACCATATATTACTAGAAAATCTTTAGATAATTCAGCATATTTATATGTATACAAGTTTGATGTTTCTTTAGGTTCATCAATGATTTTAAATTTAACAATTACTTTAAATACTTTAGAAAAATCAATTTATCAATTAAATCAAACTTGTTTTGGTAAGTTTTAACACAATTGTGAAAAGAAAAAAAAAAAAAATTTATTATAAACATAATAATAATATTTATAAATAATATTAATAACAATTTTTAAAAAAACTAAATATTTTTAGATGTTATTAATCAAGATAAACTATATGAATTGGACTCAATTCCATTTATTTTTAGAGATTATTTTATTTCACTTTTTCCAATTAAACAAGAGGATAATGATTTATTTTCAGTATTAAAAGGTTCTAGTTTATTTTTAAGTACTATAGTAAAAAATTATTATTTCATTATTTGGGATAATGTTATTAGTGATGGTGGTGGTACTATAAATGGAAATTGGACTCAAGTATTTACATTTTATAATGGTAAAAGTATAACCATTACAACAAAGTCATATTATTATAATTGTAAGTAGTTCACTGTAATTTAGTTGATTTATCAAAAAATATAAATATTTACAACAATATAATAATAATATAATAACAACAACAACAACAACAACAACAACAACAACAACAACAACAACAACAACAACAATAACCAATAATACCAACAACAAAAACAACAAAAACAACAAAAAATTTATTAATTAATAAAACTTTTTATTATTAAAAATAGATTCACAATTACCACCAAATGAAATTTTATTTTACCCATCAAATATAAATAGGAGTGGTAGTACAAGTCCAATTTTTACTCAGTTTGGTTTAGGTAATAATCCATTAGTATTGATGAATATTGAAACTGATATTCAAAGACCTTATTTTTTTATATGTGCTTTATCATCATGTAATACACCTTTAAAACCAATTAAAGGAACAATGGGAAACATGACTTATATTAGCAATTTTCAATTCCCAAACCAATTAGTCAATTATACAATTGTATCTAGTTTAAACAAAAATTTTATTGTAAATAATGTAGTAGAAACAAACTTTAATTGTAAATTTAATAATACTCATTGTTTTTCACCCAGCTACCACGCTATACAACATTTTATTAACATTTTCTTTCAAAAAATAATAATTAAAGTATTTAAAACACCACTATTAAATGATAATGGAAATATTATTTTATCAACAAATAATTCCTTAAATACTTTACCAATATTATTATTTTATTCAACTTTTAATAATACAACTCCATATAAATTTACAAAATTAGAATTTAATTGTTACAACAAAATATTGTATAATGCATGGCCTTTTGGATTTTTATCGGGAAACAATTTAGATTATACTCATTTTGTAGTGTTTTCAAAATATTTATACAAAGGAGTTCTTCCCAACAAATATCTAATACATACTAAAAATAATCCAGATATTTCAAGTTCTACACTTCCGCCAAAAATACCTCAAGATATTGGTTCTCCTCCTATAGTATTATCATATAAATCCATACAAGTAATAGGAAATATATTTATTTTTTCAATAGATATTTCATCTGTTAATGGAATACAATATATTGCCGTTGATATTACTAATAATTATGGAGTAGAGACATTGGTTAGAGGTGATATTTACAATGGAACTTTTGAAATTATACTAGGTCTATATCCTTCACTTATACAAATTTTTGATTTATTTAATTATGTAACAGATTTTAATATTAATACAGAAAATAGTTTTGTTTCATTAAATCCATTTTTAAAATTTGAAAACCCATTTTTATCAAATTTAAAAGGTAAGTACTTGTGATATTTGATGTTAACCAATAAAAAATTATAAAATATACTAATTTAATATGTTGTTTTCATTTGAAAAGATATTTATTTTAAAGATTTATTAAATATTTCTTATTCAGCCAATGATTTAGATTTAATAGATAAAGATAATTATATTATAGCATATTTAAATTCAACAAATTTACCTCATGATTTACCTCTTTCTTTATTAGTATCAGATCCATTTTATAATCAATATTATACAAATTTTGATACATTTCCATTTGTTTACAATTCAACATTAAATTTATTTACATGTAAATTTATTATAAAAAAGAATAATATGTTTGGAAATATAGATTTTATTTATAAAATTTTATTTGATAAAATGTTTTTTAATAATTTAAGTCCATATCAATTAAGAGTTAATAGTACAAGTAATGTTTATTAATTTGTTTTATACTATATCATGATGTAGTCCATTAATATATATATATATGAAATGTTTTATTAATATATTTTTAAACTTTTTATTAATACATCATCACATATAGAATTAGATAATCAAGGTCCAATTTTTAAAAAATTAGAAAAAATTTGTGATCAAATATCTCTTGATGAAATTGTAAATACAAATGATGTTATTGGATGGAATTTTACAATTTCAGATGATATTAATGGTTTTGATCATGGATATATTAAAGTAATGGGATCATTAGATAGTTCAACTTATCATTTTAATTTTACAGTAAATGATTTCATTCAAGGTAATCAATTTCTAGGTATTTTTCAATTGTTAATCAATGTTTCAACTCCATGTGTATCACAAGAATTTTCAATTGTTTATATAGAATTATATGATACAAATCAAATTTTAAATCGTTTTGATTTATATGATAGCTTTAATTATGATCATTCATCCAATCCATTTATTTATTTATATGAAAATTCATTAGATGGTGGAATTTCAATGACTACATTATCACTTTTATGTTCTCCATTTACCATTGATTTGTCAAAACCAAAATTAATATCATTTATTGCCACCACTGTATACTCTTCATCTTCTACTATTGATGTTGGTATAGCAAATAGAACTATTTCTTTTAATTTTGAAATTATACCAAGCCAAAGTGGAGTTAAAATCGACCAATCACCAATAATCTATATGATTACAAAAAGAATGGAATCATTTGAATGTTTATCAAGATTGATAAAAAAAAATATCAGCTATGCGCTCTATTCATGTTCAACTCAATTACCATTGGGTTTTGGTTATCCTGGTGAATTATTATTTTCAGTATATGGTATTGTTAGTAATGGTGGTCAATATCATGGTTTTTCAACCATTGATTTATTATCACCACCTTTTATTGGTTATATTAATACAACCTATACTATTGAACCACCAATAATTACAAATTATAAAAAATATTATTCAGATGATACAGAATTATTCATTTTTGGTAAATCTTTATCGTCAATGGATCAAGTAACAATAATTGATAAAAAATCTGGAACAATTCTTCAAATTTTAAATTCTTTAAATTTTTATGGATCTAGTATTATTCAAATATCAAATATAATTCCAATGGAAAAAGAATTTGATATTATTGTTTCAAATTCAAATTTTGAATCAAATAAATTAACAATCAATCCAATTTATTTTAAATTAACACCACCCAATTTTCCACCAATACCATCAACTATTCCATCAACTACTCCATCAACTACACCTATTCCAAGTAATGATCCTGAAAAATGTTTCGGTAATCCAATTTGTGGCGGTGTAAAACAAGGTTATTGTGAATCAAATGTTGGATGTATTTGTATATCACCATGGGTTGGAACTGATTGTAATTCACAAATTATAATTGTACCAACTCCAACTATCAACAAAACCAATCCTTCTGTTAGTATTCCAACTTTGCCAACCAATAGTAATCATGATAGCAGTGGTAGTAATTTACAAAAAATATTATTTAAATCATTTATTTCATTAATATCATTAAGAGAAATTGATTTTATTGGTCAACCAATTTCAAACAATATATTTGATAAATGGATTTATACACCAATTTCAGAATTAAAAAATCAATATAATACAACCATATTAAATATTAATATTACAGCAACTTTAGAATGGTTTAATTCTAGTTCAATCATTGAATTTGCAAATCAAAAATTATTAATGAATCCATCAACCATTAAATTTACCATTGATATTACGGGTGAATATCAATTTAAAAGTACATTAAATCAACTTGAATTAATTATGCTTGCGTCATTTGAATCTTCAAAAACCAATGATATTTGTTCAGATACACAATTTGGTAATACAACATCAATTGATAACTCAAATTATTTAAAAATTCAAATTGATAATCATTCATTATATGGTAGATTTATTAAAAGAGCAATTATTGATGGAGAACCAAGAGCAATCTCAAATAAACTTTTAGATTCTTCATTTAATTCAATAACAAGTTCATCAATTCAAACCTATATTGCAATTACCATACCACAATTTAAAAATCAAATTATTATTGATCCAGATTTTAGTATATTAATTGATTCAAATTCAATATCTTCCTCATCAACTTCAATTTGTAATTTATCTTCATCTGGATTAACAACTGTTCAATTAATTGGTATTATTATTGGATCAATTGGATTTGCTATTGTAATTATAACTGTAATTACTTAGGCAATTATTAAAAATATAAAACAAAAGAAATTTATTTTATCAATTAATAAATTAAATTCTATTAATAAAATAAAATAAAAAAATATAAATAAAAAATTATTAATGATATATAAAAAAAAGAATTTTATTATTATAAATATATAAGTTATGTATAATAATAATAAATAATAATTATTATTTATTATTAATGATCATGATTTTGTTATAAAAAATATGTATTTTTTTTTTTTTTTTTTGAAATTTAAATTAAAATTTTAAAATAAAAATAATTCTTTTTTAATTCCTTCTCTTTTCCAAGATGGTATTTTTAACCATTCTTGTCTTGATAATTTAAAAACTTTTTCAAAATCTTCATCATTTAAATAAGTATCTAATTTTGTAGAATCTACACCAGCTGGTAATGGATCAGCCAATAATTCTTCATAGGTATAAATTTCTTTTAGATAATCTTTTAAAACTTGTTCAACTGGTACACCTTGTTTTTCAATGACTGGTAATTTTGATTTTGGATGTTTACTGGTACACCAAGCACGGAAATAAGATTTGAAACCCAGTGGCTCTTCATAGGGATCAACGATTAAGAGTTGAGTATGTTCTTTAGAATGTCCCAATTTAGAGTTTGCAATAAAGTTTAATACAACTTCCATAGAGGTACGTTTGGTACGATGAGTGGTACGGTTACCAATCCAAAGGTAAATATGACTTTGAACATCTAAAATACAAACGGAACCAACATCTAAATCATCTTGAGAGAATGGTGATTCTTCGGTCACTTCAACAATACCCGATGAATTGTTTATCACAAAGAAACGTGGTTGATAGGTGAATGATGTTGGAATACCACTACTTTGAATCATAACATCATTAAAATGTTTAATTTTACCACCTGCATTTTCGAAATGATTCCAAAATTCATTTGGTTCGCTACCTTCTTTAATGATTTCTATGGTACTAACATCGTTACCACAAATATTAGCAGCAATACTGATGGCGGAACTTTGTTCAGCTTCCAAACAAAATTTACCATGCCAGATGTATGTGGTTTCTGGTGTATGTAAAATAGATACATGTAGTGTATTGAGCATACCAGTAGAGAATTCAACTTGAACAGCACGAATATCAATTTGATCGGTACCTTTAACTTGATAGAGTGATGGTTTCTTTGAATCATAATTATTGTATTTACCTTTGTGAATGACCATCTTTCCTTTGAAAAGATTTAAAAAGTTTCTACATTCCTTGTTGGCAACTACTCTGGTTTGTACGCAAGCACCAGTTAATGATTCATGAAGATCAACAGTGAGATAAGCAGATGTACCTTTTTCATTGATCGATGAATCTCTACCCAAATAATAATAGATGACATGAGATTCTTTATTGTTTTGCATGTAGGTGTACAATACAATATAACTATCAGAGGAGAAAAAGTGAGAATACATATGATTTGGATGATCAATCTTTTCATAATCTTCAATCTTCCAAATTTTAACACGTCCTCCATGTTCGATTGGTAAAGTGAATATTACTTCATTATCAACAAATGGTGATGACATACGAGCAGATAATACCTCGGTTTTATGTTCAGCTTTAGTGGTGGCAACATAGTTTTTAATCTCTTGACGAGTGGTGGAAATTGGTAACATACCTGGATAGTTTGCAAATTTCTCTTTGAAAAGATTATTTTCACCAAATTCAGTTAAACGAGTAATCTTTGTCCAATCAACACGATCTTTTTGAGCTTGTAATACCAATGCCACTTTAATTGCCATCTTTCTTTGGAGTGAAGATGATTCTTTACCAACCCAAACAAAGATTTCACTAACACAATCCACTACAAATACAAATTTAGTGTTTAAAATTTCTTTATTTGGTAAACGCCAATCAGTACCTTCCCAAGCTAAACGAGCACGTAATGAATTCTTTTTAACATCTAAACCAACACGATAAATAGAGGTTTTAATGTTTTCAGCATCTTGTTCCTCTGGTGTTGGTGTGGTTGCAACTACCATGCCACTGGAGCCACCCAAAATTTCCCAAAAATCAAAAGATTGATCTTCACGTCCTTCATCCAATTGGATGAGTGTTGATTTACCACCTCTTTCTTTGGTACGAATTCTGTTTGCAAAATCCAATGCCTTTGCTTTATTTACACGACTTGTTTTTTTACCAGCCCAAACAAAAATTCTTGGACCAGCATCCAAAATGAATGAATTATGTGTGTTTAATGATGATGTTGATAATTTAACCATTCTAACACGAATCTTTCTCTTTCCTTTTATTTGAATTAATATTTTTTGTTTACCATTTTTAATTGCTGTTAAATCTAAAAATCTTGTTAAATCCTCAGTTATATCTAATAAATTATTACTGCTATCATTGTTGTTTGAACCACCATTGTTGAGACTAGTTGGTGATGATAATACCTCTTTTTCATTGATTCCAAACATTTTAATAATATCAATGGATCTTTTTCTTGCAGCTTCCAAACCTTCCATCCAACGAGAACAGTCATCAAACTCTGCGGTTGGTGCAATGGTACGGAAATTACAAACTACAATATTGTTACTATCGTAGAGTGTAAATTCATTTGGTGAAATTTTCTTTATCAATGAAATCGATGATAATTGAATTCTAAGTTCTGGTGTAGTGGAAAGTTTATTTCTAGAAACAAAGATATCTTCGGCCAACAAAGATACAAAACATTGACCCCACATTGAGAAAATACCTGGTAACTTTCTAGATAATTGACCCTCCAACAATTGTTCTTCCTCTTCTTCCAATCCACCTTCATTGGTATTGGATTCATCATCATTCAATGGTGAACTACTTAATTCATCGGTGGTGGATGCACGAGTTAACATTAGTGAGGCTGGTTTTGTTTCGCCAGAACTCTTCAAATTTTGTTTTAAAACTGATAACCATGAACCACGTTCCTCTTTGGTTTTTGCCAATAAATGGATGATACGATTTGGTGTTGACAATTGAAAACTAAAACCTTGAATAGTGAAAATCTCTTTGGTTTTATGAACAGATAATGCTTTCTCCAAATGAAAGGTTTCTATTGGATCCAAATTTTTTAATTGTTTATTCTTGTATGAATATAACATACCATCGGAAACAATATACCATTTTTCAATATTTGAATTCCAAATTAAACCTGGTATCAATTCTGTTAATGAACCTTCAATTACAATATCACTTTGTTTAATACCAACTGATAAATTTAAATTTGTACTTGTACTATTTGATCTTTTAAATAATGATGGTGGTTGTAATGGTGGTGTTGATGAAACTGATGATGTTTGTGATGATGATTTATCATTAGCTGCAATTGATAATGGTGATGCAAAAGTTGATGATGTTGTTGATGATGGTTTTGAAAATCCACCACTAGTTTTTAATGATGTATAAGATGGATTTCTCGATAATACACTATGATGTCTAGTTTGAGTTGGTGTACCATTTAATGGTGAAGAAGTAGTAGATGTTGGTGTAGAACTAGTAGAATCATTATTATTATTTTTTGATGATGATGGTGGTGGTAAAGTTGAAAACTTTTGTAATGCATTACCATTATTATTATTATTATTATTATTTTCAGAAATAATCATTGGAGAAGGTGTAACTGGTGTTGTATTTACTAAATGAAAATCACCAAGAGTTGGTGAAACAACTTGATCAATAGTTGCTTTCATTTCTCTATGTGCATTAATAGATTGACACCAAGAATCTCTTTGTTTAACACTTGAACATTCCATTCTAAATTCTTTACCATTTAATAAAATAATATTGAAACGTGTTGACCATTCATCTGCATTATTATTGGATTGTAATGATGGATCTTCATATATATCAAGTAATTTAATATTTAATAATGGTGTTTCCCAAATTGCTTGAGCTGAATCTTCATTTAAAAATAAATAAATCCTATCTTTAACAATCTTTAAATAACGTGGTTCATATGAATTAAATAACCAACCTTCAATCTCTTGTTTAATGATACCTTCTGTTATAAATGAAGAGTCACCATTACCACCACCACTACCACCTTCATCATTACCTATACTTAATTTTGATAATTGTTCCAATTTATCTTTTTGTTTATTTTTACCACCTTCTTCCTCTGAAACTTCATAAATCGATTGAACACCCTCTGGTTTCATTGAAATAGTATGTGGTATTACCTTTAAATTTTTATCGTTAAACCAAACCATACAATCGGTTGTTGGATCACCAGATGGTGCAGGTGGAAATATATCCTCTTGAAAGAGTTGTGATTTTCTTGGACAAATAAATGATACCATCTCCACTGAATTTGCAGCGGTTAAACGTAAGAATCTATTGATTTCACAAATATTTACATCCACTACACTCTTTGGTAATAAAGAGATGGCACTTTGAGTGACATTACCAAATGATGCTTTTGCAATAAGATGTGCATTATTTCTTTCAATTTCATAGTAATAGATACCATCACCTTTACCACCTAAATAAAGTATATTTGTACCAAAATCATAGTATGGTGAAAGTATTGAAGAATCGGTTGTAACATCTTTTGATGCAATTGGTGTGGCGGTGGTGGTAGTAGGTGATAATAATTGACGTGGATCCCATAAAAATAATTGACGTTGTGCACTTTTATTTGCGCCCACTGTACAAATTAATTCTAAACCATTTGAATCAGCCCATGTTAATTTAAAACCTTGAGCACCTTCATGTGTTGAAACTGTTGTAATTGGGGAACTAGATGATCTTGGATCATATAATCTCATTTTTTTATCTCTACTACTGGTTGCCAATTTATCACCACCACTCCAAGTATTCCAACCTACAGACATAATTAGATCTTCATGACCAACCAATTTTTGAACCACTGATGTCTCTGTGGATGCTAAATCCCAAATATCTAAATTATAATCCAATGTAGATGACATAAACAATGAATCTACGGATGGATGAAAATAAACACCAGTTACTCTTTTTGCTTGTTTTGGTAATGTAATCAATGGAGTAATTAAATTTTCTTTTATCAATCCTTCCTCTGGTACTTCCCAAATTTTTATTGTACAATCTCTACTACCAGTAGCAACAACATAATCATTAAAATTACTAAATTCAAAGCATGAAATTGGATCTGTATGACCTTTAATACAAAATGGTGTATCTGGTACTTTACCATGATTACTTAATTTTGTAATTGATAAACATGAACCACCTAATAATTAAAATTATTTATTTACATATATAAAATAATTAATTTTTGTGAAAAACTAAAACATCATCATCATCATCATATTAATATTAATATTTAATACATACCACCAATTGAAGATGGGTAAGCAAATAAACTTTTTGATGATTTTAAAAGCTCTTCACTTGCTGAATTTACTTTTAAATTTGTATAAAATAATTCTTTTTTACAAACTTTATTGAAAACATTTCTAACTTTTGATTCTCTAACTATTGGCCTTTCAATACTTTTATATTCCATTTTTTTTTTTTTTTTTTAAAACTACATTAAATATATTGTACAATAATAATTTGAAAAATAAAAATACACCAAATAATAATAATAAATTATTATTATTATTATTTATAAAAAAAATATAAAAAGACTTTTTTTTTTATTTTTTACAACGATTTTTTAATTTTTTGAAAAAAAATGTTAGTATTTTATTTTTAGTTGATTAAACTAATTATACAAATTGTAAAATAATAATAATAAAATAAAATTTTTTTTTAATTTATATAAATAAAAAAAAAATATAAAAAAATAAAAAAATAAAAAAATAAAAAAAAAAGATTTTATAAAAAATAAAAATGAATAACCATATGGTTATTGTGATATGTGTATGTGGAATTTGGGTAATTGTAAATAGAAAAAGAAAAAAAAATTTAAAAAAAGAATAAAAGAGATTATAATTCTTTAAAATTTACAAATTTATAAAATTAAATTAAATTCTTTAAAATAAATAAATTTAAAAACAATAATTATTGTTTTTTTTTTTTTTTTTTTTTTTATATACTGTGTGTGGATTTTAAACATCAGCCTGCCCACCAGCATAAGGGGGTAGGGGTATGGGAAAAAAAAAATATATATATATTTTAAATTGTGGGGGGAAATTATATTATAATATTTTAGAAATAAAATAGTATAGTATATTATATGAATACATTACTTTATTATATTAGTTTAAACAATAAATAAACAAAATTATTACTAATATAGGTATTTATTTAATTTATATTAATTTTATTATTATTATTATTTATTATTGATTGTTACAGCAGCTATATGTGTATATATGTGGATATTTTTTTATTTTTATTTTTATTTTTATTTTTATTAATGATAATTTTATTATTGCAAAAAATAAATAAAAAATATTATTAAATAAAAAATAAAAAACAAAAGAAAGATTGTTATTGTTTAGATGATTAAAATAATAAAGAAAAAAATAAAAAATAATATTAAAAAAAAAAAAAAAAAAAAAAAAAAAAAAAAAAAAAAAAAAAAAAATAAAAAAAAAATTTTTTTAATTTATTTATAAAATTATTTTATTATAAAAAAAAAAAAAAAAAAAAAA
>JACAFZ010038174.1:0-15112 GCA_015252675.1 Dictyostelium gargantuum | reverse complement strand
CAACTTCATATTTTTTTAAAATAAAAAATTTTTTTAATTAATTTTTTTTTTTTTTTTTTTTTTTTTTTTTTTTTTTTTTTAAAATTTAAATTAAATAAAAAATTTAAAAAAAATTTAAAAAAAAAAAAAATGAAATTTATGACATTTAATTTAAAAAAAAAATATCCAAAAATGATCATTAAATATTTATTTTTATTGAAACTTTGAGTTTATAAAAGAAATATTTATTTCATTATTGGTATAATTTATTCAAATAAATAATATACAACAACTAGTATTACTTTTACTATAATTAATATTATAATATTAATATTATTGAAAATTTTTATTTTTTTTTCCAAAATTTTAAATTACTCAGTTTAGATAAATATATGAAAACATTTTATTATAATACAAAATCCAACCTTACAATATAAATGTACACCCTCAAAAAATTATTTTTACATTAAATTAAAACCACCACTACTTTAATTTTTAATTCATTTCCACACACACATACTCACTCACTCACACACCAGTTACATAGAAAAATGATTCGCCCACTCACACCCACACACCCCACACATACATTAACAAACTAAAATAATCAAATAAAATGATTTTTATTAAAAAAGGAACAAAGACTATTATTTTTTTCAAACACATGGGTAGTACTATTTTTAAAAATTATTTTTGATTTAATAATGTAATATATTTTTTTATTTTTTTATTTTTTTTATTTTTTATTTTTATAATTTTTTAAATTTTTGCAATTATTATTTTTTTAACAGAAAAATTAAAAAACAAATATTTAAAAATTATTAGAATAAACAAACAAAATAATATAAACCCACTCGACAACACACACTCACATATATACAAAAAAAAAAAAAAAAACACCCAACTCACACCAAATTGTATACAACAACAACAACAAAAACAAAAACCCAAATATTAATATTCGTTCAAACTCACAAACTCACACATAAAACCTATCATTTTAAAAAAAAATTAATAAATTCCATCATAATATCGTTATTATAATAATATAAAAATTCAAATTATTTAATAAAAAAAAAAAAAAATAATAATAATAATAAAAAAATAAAATAAAAAATAATAAAAATAAAAAATAAAAATAATTATTTTTAATTATAAACATCACACACATTCACATATAGAATCTATTCTTTTTGTATTATTATTATTATTTATTAATTTATTAATAAGCAATTAATATTTACATATTTTAATATATATTTTTTTTTTTTTTTTTTTTAAATATTTTTTTTTATATTTTTTTTTTTTTTATAATTTTTTTTTTTTTTTTTTTTTTTTTTTTTTTTTTCATTTACACCATAATTTATTTTTTTTTATTTTTTTCATTTTTTAATATTTTTCAACTAAACTTACTTTATATATATGTATATTTTCATTGTATAATTACACCACACATACACAATTAATATTTTTTTTTCTTTTTTTTTTTTTTTTTAATATATAATAATTTAAAATAGTGAGATTATATACAATATCATACAAATAATAACAATAATAACAATAATCATGTTCTCAAAACCTATATCAACAAATTTAATAAAAAATATATTTTCTTTAAATAAAAAAAATGTATTTAATATAGTGGTTAAAAACAATAATAATGATTATTATTTAATAAAAAGATCATATAGTTGTAGTTGTAGTAATAGCAATGGTGGCAATAGTAGTAGCGGAAATAAAGTTGATAATAAAGCAAATGATTTAAATAACAGTGATAACAATAGTAATAACAACGGTTTATTTACACCAACTTCATTTCAAACATTGGTAAATAATGTTAACAGACCATTTCAATCAGAACCAGATTATTTACCACCAACACACCACAGCGTTTTAAATATGACAATTGATCAATTGATTGAAATGTATAAAGTTTGTATCATCATCATTCATCTTTACTATTGCCCAATTTTTTACCAGAATCATTATTTTGTTTATTTTTTTTTTAATTTCATCTTATTGACCATAATTATAATTTGTATGTATAATAGAATAGAAAAGATGTTGATCTTAGTCATTTTAAAATTTATCAACAAGATGTCTTTATTAACAGCGAGTTAAAGTTGGATGAAATCGATGTATTTGGTTTCGATTATGACTATACCCTAGCAAATTATGGTGATCAAGTTCAACATTTGATTTATGATTTAGCAATGTCACATTTAGTTGATGAATTAAAATATCCTTCAAGTTTAAAAGAAATAAAATATGATCCATTATTTGCAATTAGAGGTTTACATTTTGATGTAAATTATGGTCTTTTAATGAAATTGGATTTTTTATATAATATTCAAGTAAGTAAATTAATTGAATGAGTTTAATGTGCGATGATGACATTGATTGGAGAAATAACTAATATCAAATAATAAATAATAATAAACTATATTCAGGCAGGTGCGATTTATCATGGAAGAAGACCTTTAACAAAGGAGGAAGTTATTCAAATATATGGAAGCATGCAATTGAAAAGATATTATTGCGATAATTTTTTAAAACCAATGAGTGATATATTTTGTTTACCAGAAGCATGTTTAATCGCAAATACAATTCAACATTTAACAGATAATAATTTAGCATTTGAGCCAAGAATCATTTATGAGGATATTGTAGCAGCAGTTAGTAAAGTTCATTTGGGTGGTGGTTTACATAATAAAATCATTCAAAATTTTCCATTATATTTAAATAAACACCCATTACTTGGTGATTTCTTATTAAAATTGAAATCTAGTGGTAAAAAAGTAATTACAATTATCTTTATAATAATATCATTCACAATTGGTATACTAATTATTAATTAATTTTAATCTTTTTAGTTATTTTTATTAACAAACAATTCATTCTTTTATGCTAATCATGGTATGAAATATTTATTAAATGACCAATTAAATGATAAATATAAAGATTGGACAGATGTATTTGATGTTATTATTACAAAATGTGATAAACCTTCATTCTTTGGTAAAGGTAGACCATTTAGAGTATACGATCATGAATCCGATAGATATGATTGGAATGAGGTTAAAGAATTTCAACCAAAAAAGGTTTATGTGGGTGGAAGCTTAAAACAATTTACAAATATTAGCAAATGGAGAGGTAGATCTGTTATGTATTTTGGTGATCATCTTTATTCAGATTTAGTCGAACCATCTCAAAAAGAAGGTTGGAGAACTGGTGTTATTATAAAGGAGTTATTAGTAAATATTACCAACTTTTTTTTGTTTAATGTTTTATTATCATATATTAATATATTTTTTATTATTATTATTATTATTATTATTATTATTATTATTATTATTATTATTATTATTATTATTATTATATTATTATTATTATAGAATGAAGTTGGAATTCAAAATTCACCAAAATATAGAGAACAATTAGCACAATTACTACAACTTGAAGATGTAATAAGAAGATGTCAATTTTTTACAGGCGAAAAGAAAGAAGCATTTTTAGAGAAATTAAAAACAGAAAGATATCAAAAACGTTTAGCATTAAAAGAACCATTCAATGCAAACTTTGGTAGTTTATTTAGAACTCATACAAACCCAACCATTTTCGCTGTAAATGTTCAAAAACATGCAGATATTTACACTTCAAATATTGAAAATTTAATTTCATATCCGTTAACTGCATGTCTTTTGCCAAGTCGTAATTATTTGCCTCATGAATTTAAACTAAATTAATAATTAACTAGTAAGAGCAATATAAATAAATATTTATTTTTGGTAAAAACAAAAAAAAATTATTTTTATTTCCATTTTTTTCTTTTTTTAATTTTTAATATCATTTTATTTTTTAACACAATCAATATTAATGAATAATAACGAAAATTATGATGGACATGAAATTTTATTTAAAAGTATATTCAATAATTTTGTTATATTAAGAAATATTTATAGATATGTTAGATTATACAATAAAAATAAATATAAAATATTTCAGAGTTGGATGATTTAATTAAATATAAAGAAAAAGAATATATTGAAAAATTAAAATGGATGTTCGTGTTTTGAAAGTTGGTCATTTATCAAGAGGAGGGGTTTTAAAAGAAGTCTGGTTTGATGGTAATATTTAGATTCTGTCACAGATAAAATCGTGCCACATGGTGTTGAGTTGGTTGTTTATGATATTATTTATAATGGCCCCAATTTCAAAAAAATAGATTAACCATTTTACCAAACACATTAAAAGAATTAATATTCAATTGTTGGGGTGATAGTAATAAATTAGAAAAAGGTGATATTCCTGAAGGAATAACCAGTTTATCATTTTTGTCATATAGAAAATCTTATAATATTATCACTGAAAGAGTATTACCAAATTCAATCAAATATTTGAATTAAAATTTAGAAATTGGTTTAAATTTTGTAACTATATCACCACCCAACCTTGAAACACTTGAATTAACATGCTGGGATCATATTATTACTCAAGGTTTCAATTTAAATAAAGTACCTCGATAACTAAATTAAAAATTGCTTTTCAAAATCACTTGAATAATGATGAATTAAAAATTGAACCAAATTCACTACCTTGTAATTTAACAGATTTAACAATCACTGGATTAAACTCCGTTCTCGAAAAAGATTCAATACCAAATAGTGTTACTAATTTATTTTTATCATTTCATGAGAAAGAATTATTTGTGAAAATATTTCAATTCCAAATTTGGTCACCACTCTACAACTTAATATATAGCCATACCAAATATATTACCAGAGTCATTAACTTCAATTATATTTCCATATTACTGTTCAAAACATGAATATAATGATTTATTAAAAATGATACCATTACTACCAAAATCTTTAACTTTAATTAAATTTCCACAATCATCTTATATACCAAATTTCAAATTTCCAGATTCAATTAAAATATATAAAGATAAAACAAATTACTAAAAAGATTGTCCTTTAGTTTAAATATTAATTCAAATTTTTAATATTTAAAAAAAGTTGAAAATTATTACAATTTAGAAAATAATCATATCTATCACCTACCGGCATTAAATGGTATTAACAAATAAATAAAAAAAACATATTCTACACACAGAAATAGTATTTAATTTTTATTATTGATGATTTTTTTTAAAAATAAAATTATTATATAATTTTTTTTTATTTTCCAATTTATAAAAAAAATAAAATATAAACAATTACATTTAAAAAAAAAAACCACCAAGGTATAATTTTAAAACTATTTTAAAAATACTTACCAAAAGGCATTTAAATTTTAATAAAAAAATATAAAACTATATATTTAATATGATCAATTATTAATAAAAAAAAAAAAAGAGAAAAAAAAATAATAAAAACAAAAAAAAAAAAAGATTAGTAATTAAGAGTATTGGTATTTGATTCGATTGTGTATATAAAATATTTAAAAAAAATAATAATATATGGTCACCAATCCCCTCTATCCTTTGTCTCTGTAATTTCACCTTTTTTAGTATGTACACGTATTATATATTATTTTTTTTAAAATTATTATTTTATATTTTTTTTTTCTTTTTCTTTTTTTTTTTTTTTTCTTTTTTAGGGGACTAAAGTTAAAAATTTTGGCTGTATATACATAGTACTATGATTGATTAGTGTTATTAATTATGATTATTTTAAAATGGCGCAAATGTTATTTTTGAAATAGGACATTAATATTATTTAAAAAGTGTCGTGAAAATTTAATCGTATCTTCCACGTTTGGCACCTCCGAAACCACCACGACCACCTCTACCACCACGGTCACCACCGCCGAAGCCACCTCTACCGCCACCACGACCACCGCCGAAACCACCTCTACCACCACGACCACCGCCGAAGCCACCTCTACCACCACGGTCACCACCGAAGCCACCTCTACCACCACGACCACCGCCGAAACCACCTCTACCGCCACGGCCACCACCGAAGGATCTACCACCACCACGTTGACTTCTTTCAACTTGAACGTCACGACCTTCAAAGTTGGTACCGGATAAGGCAATAGCTTTTTCGACGGCATCTTCAGTTTCGAAACTAACAAAAGCGAAACCCTTTAATCTACCAGAATCTTCATATGTTGGTAAAGAGACACGAGTGATGTTACCACATTTGCCAAAGAAATCTTTAACGAGGTGTTCATCAACAGTGAATGAAATATTTCTACAGACAATTGTGGTTGGTTCACCTTCACCGTCTGATGGTTTGCTGTTGGCACCATTAATTCTAACTGGGCCATTACCGTTGAAATCGTTACCATTGTAAGCGATGGCAGCATCTCTACCTTTTTCGTCAGAAAAAGTGACAAAAGCGGCAACTCTGTGTGGGTTACTGTTTAAGATTTTAATATTGGTAATTTCACCACATTCGCCAAAGAAATCACTCAAGTCATTTTCAGAGACACCTGATGGTAATTGACCAACAAATACTTTTAAGTCATCATCAGTTTTATTGCTATTGTTGTTATCACCTGAGGAAGCTGGTGCAGATGATTCCTTTTTGAAGGTGCTCTTTGAGGATGAAGATTCTTCACCAACAACTTTTAATTCATCATCAGAATCTGATTCAGATTGGTTGTTTTCTTCACTTGATTCAGTTTCGGATTCAGATTCTTCCTTCTTTCTCTTTTTGCTTTCAATTGCTTTTTGATCTTTTTAAAATAAAAAGTGTGAAAAAAAATAATAATAAAAAAGAATTAATATTATTATTATTATAAATATAAATTTTTTTTTAAAAAAAATTAATTAATTATTAGAAATTATACCTTTTGCCATTTTATTTATATATGTGTGTTTTAGAGCTTGATAAACTGTCGAAAAAAAAATAAAAAAAATTCGTTTTATTCGTCTTTTTTTCAAATTTTTTTTTTTTTTTTTCAAATTTTTAAAAAAAAATTAAATAAATTTAAATCAAAAATAAATCAAAACGAAAATAAAAAACCGACTATCAAAATTTTATTAAATTTTAATATTATTAATTAAAATAGGGGTAAGATAAAAATATCACGTGAGCTAAAAAAATTAGTCGTTTTTTTTTTTTTTTAATTTATTATATTTTTATTTATATTTATATTTATATTTCGTCCAACGACAAAATCGAATTGAAAATAAAACTATTTTTATTTTAATTATTTATTTATTTATTTATTTCAATTTAAATTTAAATTGAATAACGACCTGGATCATTTAAAAAATCATTTAAATATTTAATTGTTTCTTTTTGATTTGAACGTAATGTTTTAATTAGATCAGTAATGGAGACCATACCAATTACATTCATACCTTCAAAATCGGTTACTGGAATATGACGAAAACGTTTATTTGTCATTAGTCTCATTGCTTCAACAACACCAGTTTTTGAATCTATGGTAATTAATTTTTTAGTCATTGCATCTTCTACACGAGTTTTCTTTGAATCTTTGTTCAATAGTGCTACTCTACCAAGGTAATCACGTTCAGTGAATATTCCAACCAATGAACCATCGATTTCGGATACCACCAACAATGCACCAATACCTTGTTTATCCATAATTTTAATTGCGTCGAATATTGTACTATCAGCCTTAACATAGAATATTTTTTTTTCTTTTTTTGCTTTTACAATATCTCCAACTGGTGTATCACCAAATGCAAAATATTCAGTACTCTCTTTAATTGCATCGCTTGCTAATGGGTCATAGTCATACAATGATTTCTTTAAGTAACTACCTCTTTCTTTACCAGCATTATAATCTAAATATAATGAACTTTTAATTGATACATTATTTTTATGATCATCCATATTATCTTTTCTGGTTGTTTCTTTTGTTTTACTTGAATAATATTTATTACCAAAAATACTGTTACTACTACTATTATTATTAACACCACAAGTTCCAAAATTATTTTTAATTAATAATAACTTGGTTGAGTTATTATTAATTTTAATAATTTTATTTATAAAATTAATATTATTATATTTTAACATTTTTTTTTATTTTTTTTATTTTTATTTGTAATTATCTTTATTTATTTGAATTAGAATTGGTTTTTTAAAAACAATATAAACATTTTTACTTTATTAAATTGTTTTTTTTTTTATTTAAATTTAATAAGATTTTCCTTTTTTAAATTAAAAAAAATAAATAAAAAATATAAAAATATATTTTAAAATAAAAAAATATAAAAAAAAGCTTTTTTAATTTTTTCTAAAAAAGGTAAAAAATTTAAAAAAAATAAAATTAATTTCATAAACCCGTTTTTTATGATATGTTTACTTTTTATTTATTATTGAAAAAAAAATAAATATGCAGATAACCATATTGTTTATTTCAGAGTTAATATCATTTTTTTTTAAAATATAAGAATTTTTTTTTTTTTTTTCACAACAACATTATAATTTGAAATGGCTGGAAAAGTTTATCTAAATTATCAAACAATTGTTATTAGAGATCCAAAAATTAATCCCAATTTCTAAATTGGTTTTAAAATATGGTTTGAATTAATTTTAATAAAAAAATATACACAACATTTTTTTTTTGTTTTTTATCACATTTGATTAATTGTTCTATTTTATTTATATATTCATGCCTACCACTACTATTCATTATTTGTTGTAATTGAAATTGGGTCAAAACGACGTGTCCAAAAAGAGATTAAAAATTTTAATTTTTTTTTTTTTTTTTTTTTAAATATTTAAAAATATTTTTTTTTAAATTTTTTTATATTTTTTAATTTTTTTATTATTTTATAAAAATTTCTAAAATTATTTGTATTTTACTAATTGCAATAATATTCTAAATAATAAACAACCACCAATATAATATATTATTGTTTTATTTGGTAGTAATAGTGGTAGGAGTTATAATAGTAGTAGTGGTAGTAGTATATAGTATTATTAGTATTGGTAGCATTGGAAATTTTTAGTAGAAGTGATAAATAAATATACATATATATATACATAAAAAAAGATGGTTTTAGCAGATTTAGGTAATCAATTATCATCAGCACTTAGAGGATTAAGTGAAACTACAATTGTAAATGAAGATACAATTAATCAATTGTTAAAAGAGATTGGTAATGCACTTAGTAAATCAGATGTTAGTATGGGTTTAATTATACAGATGAGAAATAATATAAAAGAAAAGATTAAATTGGATCAAATGGCAGCAGGTTTAAATAAAAGAAAGATCATTAGACAAATTGTATTTGATGAGTTGATTCGTTTGTTGGATCCACAAGTACCATTGTGGAAACCAACCAAAGGTAAATCAAATGTAGTTATGTTTGTTGGTCTTCAAGGTGCTGGTAAAACAACATCCGTCACCAAATTAGCATACTATTACAAAAAAAAAGGTTTTTCAACTGCAATCGTTTGTGCTGATACTTTTCGTGCTGGTGCATTTGATCAAGTTCGTCACAATGCTGCAAAAGCAAAAATTCATTACTATGGTAGTGACACTGAAAAAGATCCTGTGGTGGTTGCACGTACTGGTGTTGATATTTTTAAAAAAGAAGGCACTGAAATCATTATCGTCGATACCTCTGGTAGACATAAACAAGATGCCGAATTATTCGAAGAGATGAAACAAATTGAAACCGCTGTAAAACCAGATAATTGTATTTTCGTTATGGATAGTTCAATTGGTCAAGCTGCACATGGTCAGGCCACTGCATTTAGAAGCTCAGTAAACGTTGGTTCAATTATTATCACTAAAATGGATGGTAACTCAATGGGTGGTGGTGCAATCTCTGCCGTCGCTGCAACTAAAACTCCAATCATCTTTATTGGTACTGGTGAACATTTAACCGATTTAGAATTATTTGATCCTTCCACTTTTGTCAGTAAACTTTTAGGTTATGGTGATATGAAAGGTATGTTGGAAAAAATAAAAGAAGTAATTCCCGAAGATTCAGCTTCATTAAAAGAAATCGCTCAAGGTAAATTCACATTAAGAAGTATGCAACAACAATTTCAACAAATTATGCAATTAGGTCCAATTGATAAACGTACGTGTATAAAAATAAACTTTTAATAAGTAATGAGTAATATTAGTAATAACTAACACTTTGTATTGTATCACTTGGATTATATATAGTTGTTCAAATGATTCCAGGTATGAATCAAATGCCAGGATTACAAGGTAACGAAGGTGGATTAAAATTAAAAGCATACATTAATATAATGGATAGTTTATCAGATAAAGAGTTGGATGGAAAAAAACCAATCACACAAAAACGTATTATCACAATTGCACAAGGTTCAGGTAGACATCCAGGTGAAGTAATGGAACTATTGGAACAACACAAAACATTTGAAAAATTAATTGGTAATAAGGGTGGCCAAGGTGGTTTAGGTAGTTTATTGGCTGGTAAAGGTGGTCCAAAGAATATGGAGCAATTACAAAAAATGATGCCACCACAAATGATGAAACAAATGAATGCTGCCGGTGGTATGCAAGGTTTAATGAATTCACTTAAAGGTATGGGTGGTATGGGTGATCTCGCTAAAATGTTTGGCGGTATGGGTGGTGGTGGCGGTGGTATGGGCGACCTAGCTAAAATGATGGGCGGTGGTCAACCACCACAACAAGGTGGTAATAAAAATACAGGCACAGGTGGTTTCCCAGATTTAGGCTTAGATTAAATATTCACTCACAACATATCAATAAAAACGACCAATCACCCTATATTACTACATAAACAACCCCCTCCTTTTTAACAACACAATTACGCAAACTTATAATAAACTCTTTTTTTTTAAAAAATGTACAAAAGAAATTAATTTGTCTAAAACAAAAAATATTACTATTATAAACACACATATTTTTGAGAATTACCAAAGAAATAAAAAATATCCAGTTGATTGATTTATAATATAATATCAAATCTATAAAATATCTATATTTTTCAATAAAAATAGATATTTTTTTTTTTTAAAATTTTCAGTTTTGAAATAATAAAATGTGTGGGTTTCTATTTTTTGACACATTTTTATTTTTATTTTTATTTTTTTCTTTATTTTAAAATAAAAATATGGCATCAAATTTCAATCCATTTTGGGAATATGCATAAAACCCAATTTTAATCACAATATAATAATGTGGGAGTCAGTTTAACTGAAATCTAGATTATTATTTTTTTTTTTTATATTTTTTTTATTTTTTTTTTTATTTTTTTTTATTTTTTTTTCCACGGAACTTTTGTAAAGAAAATCAAAACAAAATTTTTTTGTTTTGAATAAAATATAAAATATCCACCAGTTTTCCGTAAAAATCTTTCTTTTTTTTTTTTTTTTTATTTTTTTTTGTAAATAATATAAAATTTTTATTTTTTTTAAAATATAATATAATCTTATAAAATTTTTAAAAAAAAAGTATAATTATACTTTTATTTATAGTTTAAATTAAAAAAATGAATTTTAAATTTTTATTAAAATTAAGAATTCAAATTTTGATATTATCACTTATAGGTTGGGCTGTGGCATTCTCAATTGGTAAATATTCATAAAAAATTAAAATAATAATTATAATAATAAAAATTAATTTTTTTTATTTTTTTATTTTTTTTAAAAATTTCATTTTATACAGACAGAACAGTAATTGAAGATTATAGGAACAAAAGTGATCAAATATTTACAGATGCTAAATTTTATGGTATGGTTCGTACCAAAGGTGAAAAAGCTGGTAAGTTTTTTCTTTTTTTTTTTTTTTTTTTTTTTTTTTTTTAAATTTTTTTTTTTTTTTTTAAAAAAAAATTAAAATTTTTTTTTTTTTCTTTTATTATTTAAATTTTTTTTTTAAAGTTTTTATTTTGTAAATTTTTAAAATTTTTAAAAAAATCTCGTTTTTTTTTAAAAAATTTAATTTTTTAAATTTTTTTTTTTTTTTTTTTTTTTTTTTTTTTTTTTTTTTTCTTTTCAACTTTATTTATTTTATTCTAAACAAATATACAAATTTTTTTTTTTAGCATTAATTATATTAAGTTTGTTTGAAACTGGAATTTTTGGACTTGGTGTAGCATTTTTTGTAACCTTGGGATTTAGAGTTTTTAAAATTAAAAATTCAATGTTAAGAAAAAGAATGGTAGGGATTTAAAAAATTATAATAATTATAAAAATAATTAATTTATGCCTAGTAGTTGCTAATGATAGTTTTTTTAAAAATATTTATAGATTTGGTGTTGGGTAACAATTAGTTACTTTTTAGTTACATGGTGGCCTCATTCTTCATCTCATTTTTTAATTTTAACAACAGGTACATCACCAATTGATAATTATATTACAATGGAAACTACATTTCATTGGACAATAACATTTTGTTCATCAACTTTAGCATATTTTCAATACGGTATGTATAATTTTTTTTTTTTTTTTTTTTTATAATATATGTATAAAAAGTCAAAACTAATATTTTTTTATTTATTATCAATCACTATTAGATTTAATATTATTAATGTATGATGTTGCAATGATGAGATTAAAAATGAAATCAAATGGAAAAGAGGTCGATCCATTAAAACAAGAATGGTATAAAAATTATCATTATCATGCAATTGCAATTGGTGTAATTATTTATGGAGCAGCAGTCCCAATAGCATTCCATTTTGAACCAATTGTGTCATCCTATAAAACATATCAAAAGTTTTTTTATGTAACTTTCCATCTTGTAAACTCATTAGTGGCAGCTGTTGGTTTTGCATTTGCATATGCAGTCACCAGAACTATATTATTATTACCACCAAGTCCTGGTAAAAAAGTATCAATAGTATCATCAGCAGCAATTATATTTTTATTTATTATTCAATATATCCATCCATTTATACATACACATACAGCAGTTTTAATGATAAATGTGGTTGCAATAGATTATGGATTTCATGTTCCCATTGTAATTGCAACTGGTGTACTCGCCTTTTACCAATTTAGAATGATGGAATTGGCAACCGATGAAAAATCATCACTATCAATTGCAGTTAGAATGAGAAAAGATTCAAGAGCTGCAAATAATGGTTCTTTAAAATCAACTGACAATGCTTCACAATCGCAATCTTCAAATAATTCTTTTTCAACCACAACAAATGGTGCTCAAGATAATAAAATCATTCCACCAATTGATGGTAATGGTAATAGTGGTAATAATAGTAATAATAGTATTTCAATTGAAATGAAAAAGCTGGAAGATAATAGTAATAATAATAATAGTATTTCAATAGAAATCCAAAAAGAATAAAAAATGTATTGTATATAAATTTTTTTTTTTTTTATTTATTTTTTGGTTCATTTATTTTTTTGAATAAAAAACATAGAGGTGGAATAAAATAAAAAAGTGAGTTTGTTATTAATAATATTTTCAATAGTTACCCTCTATAGAAAAATATCATTACAGTTCTTGTTTTATAAAAGGATATAATAAATCTAAATTACAAAGTTTATAAACCAGAGGTATTCCTGCATTTAATACTCTAACTGGTCGCTTATTTTAAGTACAAAAAGAGAAGAGATTTAATTCTATTTCATTAATTGGTGTTACCTATTATTCATACCAAACATAAAAAAAAGAAAAAAATAATACAAAAACAAGTATTTAAAAAATATAAATTTAATAAATTATTAATATTCAAAATAATTAGTTATGGATGAGATTGTATTTGTCGGTGGTACGATATTTTTGATCTAAAACAAAAAAAAAAAAAAAAAAAAAAAAATTTTTTTTTTTTTTTTTTTAAATTAAAAAATTTTAATTTATTTTTATTAAATTTCAAAAAATTCAAAAATTTTATAATAAATTTTTTTTTATTTTTTTTATTCATACATATTATTATAATAATAATTATTAGCAATAGTAAACAAATTATAAAGCTAATAATAAAAAATGTATTGGGGTATAAAAGAAAAAAGTGATTATCAACATATGACATGGAGAAATGGTAAAGGTAAATCAATTCAAATTCATATTGAACCAGTTGGATCAACATTGAATGATTCATTTCAATATAGAATTAGTAGAGCAATAGTTAGTACAGCAGGACCATTCTCAACATTTGATGGTTACAGTAGAACATTAATAATTTTAAAAGGTAATAAATTATCATTATTTCATAGACAAAAACCAAATGAATCTATAAATTTAGATTATTTTAAACCATATAATTTTAATGGTAGTTTTGAAACTGATTCTGTATTTATACCATTGGAAAATGAAAATGAAAATGAAAAAACCAACAACAACAACAACGACAATAATAATAATAATAATAATAAAAATCTATTATCATTACCAATTAATAGTTTTATTGATAGTAATTGTTCAATTTCACCAAATTCACCAATTTATTTACAACAACAAAATGGTAATCCATTACCAATACCAAAACTAAATAAAGTTCAAAATGAAGAAACCTATGATTTCGGTATCATTAGTAAAGATAGTGAAATTAAACATACATGTACAGTAATTTCATTTGATGATGATTATTATGGTGGTGTCGATGAAAATAATAGTAAAAATAAAGATAATAATAATAATAATAATGATATTGATAATCAAAGTGATGTTGATTATATTAGACAAATCACATTAAATCCATCAGATTTTTCACAAAATTCAACAATCATATTTTATTCATACAATGCTGAATTAACATTTAAATATAGTGGTATTGAAAATAGTAAAATGAAAGCATCATTATTACCAGATCAAACTTTAATAATTAAAGATATTAATTTCGATACATTTAATCCACAACCTACAATCATAACAATAACTCATACTGCTAGACCAAATTTAAATGAACCTTCAAAATTAATTTATGTTAAAATTGAACCAATAAAACAACAACAATCATAGTCATCATCCTTATAAATATCTAAAATAAAAAAAATTAATAATTAATAATTGAAGTTGCAAAAAAAAAAAAACTTTGTTTTTTTTATTTAATTTTTTTACATTTTTTTTTATAATTTAATTTTTTCATAATTTCTTTTTTTTTTTTTTTTTTTTTTTTTTTTTTTTTTTATTGTGTTTTTGTTTTTTTTTTTTTTTTTTTTGGTTATTTTTTTTTTATTCGTTCAACCGGTGGGTCTGTCGTATTAAATTTTTTTTTTATATGAGACATGGT
>JACAFZ010038063.1:0-15221 GCA_015252675.1 Dictyostelium gargantuum | reverse complement strand
TTTTTTTTTTTTTTTTTTTTTTTTTTTTTTTTTTTTTTTTTTTTTATTTTTTTTTGATTTTTTTTTTTTTTTTTTTAATATAATTAAAAAAAAACAAAAAAAAAAAAAAAAAAAAAAAAAAATAACTCACCCTGTATATATACATTTACTATAACACACTAGTGTACCATTTTATTATTATTTTAATTTTATTTTATTTTTTTTTTTTTATTTTTTTTTTAAATGTGAATGAACCAATAAAAATAATTTAATTAAATTAATTATTAATTTTTTTTTAAATAATTTTAAATATATCCAAGATTTCCAAATTATTTATTAATTTTTTTTTTATCTTTCCATTTTTATTTTTTTCACTATCTATTCAATTATTTTTACTTAATTTTATAATTATTTTGTGATATACAACTTAAAGATCTATAATATTTATTATTATTTTTATTACCTATATTAAAATAAAAATAAAATAAATAAAAATAAATCACCCACTCACACTCACACATATACATACACACATACACACACAAAACACAAAGGACATACCCACTCAACAACAAATAAAATAAAAAAATAAAAAAAAAGGAAAAAGATTATTTGTTTTTTCTTTTTTCTAATTTGACCAAATTAAAAAAAATCACTTGGAAATCATTACCATTTTTTTTTTTTTTTTTGTAGTAAACACATAACAATCATATTTAAATTACAACCACAAACCACAAATAAATAATAAATAATAAATAATAAATAATAACCACCCACCACACATACAATCACTCTGACTTTTTTTTATATTTTTTTCGAACGAATCATTTAAAATTTTAATTTATCAACAATATATATATATATTTAAATAAAATAAAATAAAATAATAACAATAGTTTTATGTGATTGTATTTACGCGTCTATTGTGTGTGATTTTTAACAATAATTTTAAAAAAATAAATAGATAAATAAAAAAAAAAAAAAAAAAAAAAAAAAAAAATTTAAAAAAAAAAATTTTAAAAAAAAAAAAAAAAAAAAAAAAAAAAAAAAAAAACCCTACCACCATTTTTGCTTACCATACAAACACACCCAAATACCAAAAATATTAAATAAATATCCTTTTTTTCACACAAATTTTATTTTTATTTTTTTTTCTTTTATTTTATTTTTTTTATCTAATAAATAAATAATAAAAAAAAGAATAAAAGTATAGATATATAAAATTTATATACAATAGTACCAAGATATATAGAGTAAAAAGTATATTAATCTTTTAATAATAACAATTATATCTATAATCAATTTTGTTCTTCTTTTTAAACGTTAATTTTTTTTTTTTTTTATTATTTTTTTTTTTTTTTTTTAAAAAATAAAAAAAAAAAAAAAAAAAAAAAAAAAATTTAAATATTAATACCATTTAAAAAAAAAAAAAAAAAAAAAAAAAAAAAAAAAAAAAAAAATAAAATGTTTGGGATGACGCCCACACTTAGTATGCGTCAAGTAAACTTTTAAAAGTTATGAGTCAAAAAAATAATGTTATGAAAAAAATGAGAAAAAAAAGAATTGAAATTATTTATTATTATTTATTTATTTGCTTTATTATTATTTTGGAACTGTTACATGGATTAAATCACTTTCTTGTAATTTTTTATCTTTATTAAATGTAGAGTTAATATCAATAGTTGACCAAGTTGGATGAATTGGTGGTATGTTGAATGAACGTAATTTTGCTAATCTGGTACCTTCAGATGGTAAATTTGAAATTTCATCGATGGATGGTACCACTTCATAACCTATTAATACATTTTCTCTTTCCAATCTTGCCAAAGTTGCATCGAAAATTGGTTCTAATTGATTGGTTGGTTTTTGTAATGATTTTTGTGGACATGTTATTGAGACACATGGTCTAATTAAAAATAGAGTTTGTTTTAATTGATGTAATGCTCTTTTGCAAGTGGTAATCGATTCACCGTATTTATGGGTTGCATTTTGTTGGAATGCTTGTTGATTCCATGCCAATGATTGATATAATGATACCTTGTAACTTAGAAAATTTACAAACTTTTCAATACGATTTTCACCCAAATTATCCTCTCCAAAATGTGAAATCAATAAATCCTTTGCCTCTTTATAAATGTTGGCGGTTTCAACTGCCAATTTAACAATTGGTTGAATTGTATTCTTTTTGTATGCACGTCCAATTGTTAATTCTTGTGCTTGGCCAATACATTGTAAATATAATGCTTTTAATATAACATCACTAAAATCTGTTGATGATTTATCACTACCTGTTAAAATTTTACCTGCTTCAATTTCTTCTTCTTCTTCTACCTCTTTTTGTTTCTCTTCTTTTTTTTCATCATTATCATCTTCCTCTTTCTTTTCATCATTATCTTCACCTCCTTTGGTAGTCGATGATTTCTTTGACGATGATAAATGTGGTCTTAATTTTGTACGAAGATAATCAAAAATACCAGCACTTTTTAATAAGAAATCATAAATCACTTGTCTATCTGATTCTGGTAAACCATCAGTTGGTGAACAACGATTTGACACTATATATTCAGAATAACCAAGATACCAAATACCAAGGTTAAATAATATACTCATATATTCCACCAATGAATCGTTACTATTAATTATTCTATCTGAGCCAAATACTGTTGTCCAACTAAATCTTAAATTTTTTCTAATTGCATCACTACCCCTACTTTTATTTTCTTTATTGTTACTATTATTATTATTATTATTTTCTTTAGTTTGTTGTTTTTCTTCTTTTCCAACTCGTTTATCACTTTCTGAATTATTTTCAACATCAGCATCATCACTATTTTCATCAGCATTATCATTATCTTGTGCTGGTTCTTGACTATTAATTTTAACTTTTTCAATTATTGTAGCAGCTGTATTACCAACACTATCAACAACAACACTGCCACCAACAACATTTGTGGGTGTATAAACTTTTGAACCAATGAATCCTCCTAAAAATGAACTATAATCCTCAACTGATTTTAATAATTCAGTAGTATCCACTATTATAATTATTATATTAATATTTATACATTAATATCGTATATATAATAATTACTATGTATTATTTGCTATTAATAACAGTACATACTATTTGCTAAATCTCTTGCTTTTGTTGAAAAGAAATAATTATCTATATTATCAGATGCATCACTAATATCTTTTGCTAAACTATAGATAAATGGATTTTGTAATTCTCTACCTAATTCAACCAATTTACTTTTATAATTTAATTTTGATCTCATTTTTAAACGATGAATATAAAAACAATAATTATCAAATACTGGTAATGTTCCTTCCATTTTTTATTTATTTATATATATTTATTTACTTAATTATTTATATTTTAAACTAATATTTGTTATATACAATACACACTATTTTATTGTTTTTGTTATTGTATTTGTTATGTGTAATAAAAAATAAAAAAAAATTTAAAAAATAAAAACAAAAAATTTAAAAAAAAAAAAACACATAGACGGTTGGGTTTAAATTTTCGAGTGTTGTGTGGAAAAATTTAAATAATATTAAAAAAAAAAAAATTAAAAAAAATATCTCAAAATTAGATTAAAAAAATTTAAATAAAATTATAAGAGGGCGGGCAAAAATATTTAATAAAATTAGGTTAGAAATAAAAAATAATAAAACCACTTTCCAGAAGTTCATTTTCTAATTAAATTTTTTTTATTTTTTATTTTTTACTTTTTTTTTTTTTTTAATTTTAATTTGTCTTTTTGGAAAAGAAAAAAAAAATTTTTATTTAGTTTATTTTTTTTTTTTTTGAAAAATAATAAATGGATAATATTGAAAATAATAGTGGTAGAAGAAAGAAAACTCAACCAAAAAGATTAAATCAAAATGAATTAAATGAAAAATCATGGTCTAAAAAACAAAGACCAGATAATGATGACGAACAACAACAACCAATAATTACACCGACCACAACAGCAACCACGACAACAAACGCAATAAATCAAGTTGAATTTCAAATTATTGATATTGATAGTGATGACGAATGTGAAGAAAATAATAATGATAAAATTGAATTGGCAGATACAAATAAATGGCCGTATGGATATGGTAAAAAAAAATCATTTTATTCAGGTTTATTAATAAATTTAAAAGCAACACAAGATGTTGAAGTTGTTAACTATGATGATGATGATGATGATAATTTCAATATATTTATTGGTGAGGTTATGTTATATTCTGAAAATAAATTTAAAAGTAAATAATTATATATAAAAGATTTCATACACATAGTACTATATCACACTATTCCATATCCTAATACATCAATATTATCATTATTATTAGAAAATTCTGAATTTTTTATGTATTGTTCAAATAAAGATGGAGAAACAAAATCAAATGGATTTTTTACAAATTCAAAAAATACAAAGAAATTAACAAATTTTACAGCAGATTCACCATCTACAGTATTAAATTGTTTAATATTTTTAAAAACTAAAAATTTAATTAAATTAAATTATTTAACTATAAATGATTGTAATAATAAGAATAATAATAATAAAAACAACAATAGTAATAGTAATGGTGATAATGATAATAATAGTACATTAATTTCAATTCAAGTTTATTTAATTAAAGAATCATTTAGAGAATATAAAAATGCAACATCAATTTATTCATCAAAAATTGATAAATCATTTAAATCAATATTAAATTATTTCTTAAAGATTAAAGATATTGATCAAATTGAAATTGAAAAACAACAATTACAATTAGAATTGGATGAAGAAAAAGAATTTGAATTAGAATTAGAACAATTAGAAAAGGAAAGAAATGCTAATGCTAATGAAAACGAGAATGATATTGAAATGAAAGATGGTGAACTACTATCACAACCACAACCACATCAACATGATTCAGTTGGTTTAACAGATGATAAAGATGAAGAGGGATATAAAGAACAATCACAACTAAATTCAAGTTTAAATAATATTGATCCAAATTTATTTACAGATACAAATAACCAACAACAACAGCAACAACAACAACAACAACAACAGCAACCACAACAACAAGTAAAAGTTAAAAAAGATAGATTTAAATTTGATTTAAAAGTTTTATATGATCAAGTTAGAATTCCAGAAGATGCAATAGAGGTTGATAAAAATTTATTTAATCAACAAATGGTATCAACACTAAAACCTTATCAATTAAAAACTGTAAATTGGATGTTAAATAGAGAGTTAAATCCAGAAATAAATTTTAGGAAATTAATATCAAATGATAATCATATTCAGGAAATAAATGATAATAATAATAATAACAATAATATTCAACATCCAATTTGGAATAGATTTATAGTTGATGGTAAACAATTTTTTTATAATCAATTTACAGGCGGATTATCATTAAACCAATTTTTAATAAATGATAAAAAAGAAGAAACAATGGTTAAGGGTGGAATTTTAGCAGATGAACCTGGTATTGGTAAATCAATTGAATTTTTAGGTTTAGTTTTAACAAATCCAAAACAAAATAGAGAAACCATAGTTTTAAATCCACCAAAACCATTTGAAAACAATAATAACAATAACAATAATAATAACAATGAAGTAGAAGAAGAAAAATTTAATAAAATACCAAATATTAAAAATGATTATAATTTAAAAGTTGGTGAATATTTTAGTCAAGATGGTAAAGTAATATCATGTTGTTGTGGTAAAGATGAAAAATCACATGGTAAATATGGATTATGGGTTGAATGTGATTCATGTAGGAAATGGCAATTTGTTAGTTGTGTTGGTACAAGGTATAGAGCGAGATCAGATTATTATTTTTGTACAAATTGTACAACTGTAAAGAGAGATCCATCATTAAAGGTACCCGATGAGGTTGATGATGAGAATAGATGGGATGAATCAACGTTGGTAACATCTAGAGCAACATTGATCGTTACACCAGCTGCAATTTTCACACAATGGCAAGAGGAAATAGTTAAACATACAACGGGTTTAAAAGTTTTTATTTATAATGGTGTTTATGAAAAAGAATCGGGTTCCATCACTCCCTATCAATTGGCAGACTATGATATTGTTTTAACAACCTATGAAGCGTTATCAGATGATTCCATATGTTTAAATCAAATTTCAGCGGGTAGACAATTACGTTACACAAAGATTAGATCCGCAAAATCCGCATTAAAATGTATTGAATGGTGGAGAATTTGTTTGGATGAAGCACAAATGGTTGAATCGTCATCACAAACCAAATACAAACAATTGGCATTACAATTGAAATCAAATTATAGATGGTGTTTAACTGGTACACCCATTCAAAGTAAGTCATTGGATGACATGTTTGGTCTATTTGAATTTTTGCGTGTTGAACCATACTCTCAAAGATTTTGGTGGAATAATTTAGTGTTGTACAAATATTTATCACAGGGTGAAGATTGGTTTATTCAAGTGTTTCATTGTTATCTATCATCGATTATGTTAAGAAATTCAAAACAATTGATCAAGAATGAATTAAATTTACCAGTTCAATACGATAGAGATACCAGATTATTAAGATTTTCAATGGTTGAATCACATTACTACCAAAAAAAAGCAAATGAATGTTTACAAGAGGCAAGATTATTATTTCAAAAATATTTTAAAAATGTTAAATCTGTTTCAGATTTATCAGTTAAAAATTTAAATTCAATACATCTTGGTCCATTATTAATTTTACGTCAAATTTGTCAGCACGTTCAAGTCGGTGGGCAACATGGATTTAAAACACTTCAAAAGAGTACAATGACAATGGAACAACTATTGGAACGTTTAATTGAAAATGCAACCATTGAATGTAAAAATCATCAAAAATCAGTAATTCACAATTACAATTGTTTAGCGGCTGCAAAAATAATTAGAAAGGAATATCAACCAGCAACACAACATTATTTAGATTCACTTTTATTATTCAAATCAAATGAAAAATATTTTAAAGTCGATTGGTTTCAAGAATTACATGTTTATCATAATCTATTATTTATTGAAAAAGAATTTAAAAAACAATCATTAAATTTAAAACAAGAAAGGTTAAATTTTTTAAAAGAAAATAAAAATAATGATTATAATAATAAACAAAAACAACAACAACAACAACAACAACAACAACAACAACAACAACAACAACAACAACAACAACAACAACAACAACAACAAAAACAACAACATGATGGTGAACAACTGCAACATGATGACCAACAACAACTACTACTACTTAAAGAAAAGAAAATTAAAATTGAAAATCAATATAATGAAAAAATTAATAAATTGGATGAAAATTTAAAATTAATTACAGATGATGGTAAAAGAGATTTAAATGAACAATGTAGATTGGTTAGAGAAAATTATTTATCTGGTAAAAAATTTCAAATGGAACATTTTGAAATGGAATTTAAAGAATTACATGAAAAAGTAAATAAAGGAATTGATCAATATGATAGTAATACAAATAAATGCAAGAGATTAACATGGTTTGAACGTTCATTACAATTGATTGAACAATCTGAAAGAAATAGATCGCGTAGTGGTGGAAGCAGTGGTGGTGGAGAAGTTTCGTTTTTAAAAAAAATTGAAACTGAATTATTTGTACCAAAGAATACACCACATTTTAAATTTTCAATTTTAAACAAGTTTTCAGATATTAATGGCCTAACTTATTTGGTCGTTGATCATATTATTCAATTATTTAAATATCGATCATCGTTTATTAAAAAATTTCAACCATTAACCAAATCATTTAGTGATCGTGATGTTGAAATATCTGTAAATTGTCCAGAGTGTAGTGATAAAACCCAAAGAAATAGTAGTGGTGCAACCTTGGATACTCCAATTTGTTCTCATTGTATTTGTATGGAGAATTTAACATTTTACAGAGAAAAGTTATTTTCAAATACAAACCAAATTAAATCAAGATCAAACAGCACCACTACTATAGGTGGTGCTCATATTAGGGGCCTAAGTGATGAACAAAAAAGAGATATCGATTCATTTAAATCTATTACAAGTGCAACTGAATCGGTTACAGATTCAGAGGTCGAAAGAATTTTAAAGATAATAATTCCAATCATTAGAAATATTGACATAGACATTGCAAAAGAGGGTGAAGATTTTATTAAACTTTTAAAAGTAATGAAATTAGAACTATCAAGTGGTAGTGAATGTTGGGCATCAAGTAAAAATTATTTAAATAGTTTTGATGAAGTCGATTCTGCAACCGTTCGTATTACATTAAAATATCAAGGCGAAATAATTCAACCATATCAACAACAATTTAAATTAAATAGTTTGGTTGAAGTAGATCAATTCATTCAGCGTTTTGAATCTGAAAAAAAGAAATCATTTGATCAATATAAATCATCACATGGTCAATTATTATATTTATTTAATTTAAAAAAATCAAATCTTTCAACCAAATCATCATCAACTAATCAACAACTAGATAATAATAATAACAATAACAATAACAATAACAACAATGCCAATATTACAGAAGAAAAAGGAACTTGTGTAATTTGTCAAGAAGTATTTGGAAAGAATGTTGTAATGCTATTATGTGGTCATTCATTTTGTTATGATTGTGTAATGTTTATGATTGAAAAAGTACCAAACTGTCACACTATTCAATGTCCAATATGCAGAACTCGTGTAAACATTGAAGAGATATCATATCTATCCACTGATAAAGAGAATGGTGAATTATTGGAAAATCTAAATGTAAAAGGTTCATATGGCACTAAAATTGAATCTATAGTTCAAACTGTAATTAATATTCAAAATAAATTTAAAAAAACTAAAGAAAATAATAATAATAACAATGACAATGGTAGCAACAATAATGAAGATGGTACCACCACTACTATTACTACAACTACAACTAAATTTGCTACAACAAAAACAGATGATAATGATGAAAAGCCATTTGAAAAAATAATTATATTTTCTCAATGGGCTGATGTATTAGAAATTATATCAAGAGCATTAGTTGAAAATGAAATTAGGTTTGCAAAAACCACAGGTAGTAAAGCACATTCAACATTTGAATCAGCAATTAATCAATTTAGAAAGGATCCAAATGTAAATGTGCTATTACTACCATTATCAAAAGGTGCAAATGGTTTAAATTTAATTGAGGCAACTCATATAATATTGGTTGAACCAATTTTAAATCTTGCAGTTGAAGCTCAAGCTATTAATAGAATTCATAGATTTGGTCAAACCAAAGAAACTAGAATTCACAGATTTATAATTAAAAACACAATTGAAGAAAAGATTGTTCAAATGAATAAATTAAAATTACAACAGCAACAACAACAAAACAATGACGATGGCGATGACGATGAATTATCAGTACTAAGTAAAAAGAAGAAGGGTAAAGAAATTTTATCAAAAGATGATATCGAATTTTTATTATTAGATTAAATAAACTGTATTAATTATTTTTTTCAAAAAATAAATAAACTGCTGGTTTTGTGATTTTTTTAAAATTTTTTGGTGACACCAGGCGGTTTTTTTTTTAACTTTTTTATTATTTCAACCAACACCAAGGTTTTTTTTAAAATATCTTTATAAAAACATTTCACTAATACCCAAATTTTAAAAAAAACCCAAATTTTAAAAAAAAAAAAAAAAAACCAAATCATTTTTTAAAAAAAAAAAAAATCATATGGTAATCATGAAAAAATGGGTTATATAATAAAGCCATTATTAAAATATTTTATATTGCTTATTATTTGTATTTATATTAAAAGTGTAGAATCAATACAACCAATACCTTTAGAATATATTTGCTTAAAAAACTTTGTATTAAAATTTTCGTTGAATACGAAATTTCCTTTAAATAAAACTGGTGAAATTGAAAATTTTTGTGACAATACTACTGGTGTATTATGTAATATAGATGGAAGTATCGCATCAGTTTCTTTTAATTCAGAAGTAAAAACATCACCATCAACTCAAGTTGATTATACAGATTTTTCATGTTTACCAAGTTTATTAAATATTAATTTAATTGGTTTTAATATTACAAATGATTTATTATATAAAAAACTTACAAATGTTTCCTCTATTTCTTTCAAAACTTCATCCGTATCAAGTTTAACAAATGTAATACCATACGATACTTGTACATTAACATTTGATAATTTGGTTGGTGTTTTAAAAATGTCTTATTTAAATTTACAAAGTTATACAACAATAGTTGCATCAATAATTGGTATTACAATTGAAGTTGATGAGATAGCTTTGGTTAAACCAGATCGTTTCCTACTAATATCAAATGCCTTGAATATACCAAATTTAACATCGCTCACTTTTAGTAGTTTAACCATTATAACCACTACTGGATGGAATTACTCAAGTACTGTTAATATTCCATCCATTCAAGCAATTTCAATTTTTTTAAACTTAGCTCAATCTTATCCATCTCAATTTCCACAATTTGATATTAGTACACAGAAAATATTCATTGGGGGCGATTTTATTCAACCAACCGAACCTATTGACCTTACATATTTAACAAAACTTTCTTATTTTGAATTTCAAGATTCTGGTTTATCATTTCATATTAATAATGAATTACCATTCAAAGTATCTCCAATGACCACATTATCTTTTAAAAATGGTAATATAACCAAAATACCCATTGGTTCAACATCATTTATGAATTTTAGTTCCACTGCAAGTTATACAATAAGCCAATCAACTCTTAGTGGTAACTTACCACCATTTACTGGTGTTGAACCATTATTTTACTCGTTCTCACATAATAAAATTTCAGGTACACTTGATAGCTCTTGGTGTTTTGCAAAAATAGAAGTCTTAGGTAATATAATGACCGGTGCATTACCTAGTTGTATAACGTGTCATTTGAATTCCAGTGATGTTTCATCAAGATTTTATGATAATTTATTCAGCAATTTTAATCCAGTACCAATATGTACAACTTTTGCACCAAGAATTGATTATAATGCATCCGATAATTCATTGGTTTTAACAGGTAATGATATAGGTGATGGCAATTTATTGTGGAGTCAAGATTCAACACTTGAATGCTCTTTGGGTGGATGGACAAAAGTATTATATGGCAGGAAATATGTTTGCACATTGCAAAACCAGATAGATCAGATTAAATATTTTTGGGTTGAATTTCCAACACCTGGTGTAAATTACACATTTCCATTATTATTGAATCAATTGCCAATACCAACATCCATTGTTTTACAAACAATACCCGATTTAATCGTAACAATGAGTGGTACTTTTTTTTCAACATACATTGGTTATTCGGCTCAATCATTTACATTTAATGGTGTTTTATGTAGTGTAATTTCAAGTAACTTTTTTCAAGTTGTTTGTAAATTAAATGATGCATCAGTTTTAGGTGGAAACTCAATAGAGGCACAGTTTAATGTTAATGGATTAAAAAGAGTAGTTTTGGTTAATTTAAAGGATGGATTTGATAACAATATATTATGTTCAAGTGATTGTTCAGGTGTGACAAAGGGACTATGTAATATGGCTACAGGTAAATGTGTATGTTTAAAAGATGTATGGTCGGGTGAAGAGTGTTCTATTCCATATCACTATATTACATCGGTATCATCATCTACTATCAATGGTGGCAATGCAAGTTTTATTGGAGTATTTGGTAATGTTCATACTGATCTATCAATAACAATTGATGGTAAAAACTGTTTAATTACATTTAATTCATCAACTGAAATTCGTTGCATTGCACCACCCACAGATACACCAGGTTTAAAACCAATGATAATATTCCAAAATGGTATTGAATTTAAATATTCATATCAATACTTTGATATTATTGAAATCTGCCCTTTAAATTGTTCAAAAAATGGTAAATGTAACACAGCAAATGGTCAATGTCAATGTAATACAGGTTTTATCAGCTATGATTGTAGTATAATATCAATTAACAATACTGAAACACAGCAACCTGTTACCAATACAACAATTGATCCAAATACAGGTGGTACAGAAATAACTAACCAGGAAATTCAATTTTCCATTTATTTTAAATCATTATTTGAAATTGATATTAATGGTAATACCATAAAAGAATACCCATTACAAAATAATTGGAAATTAAATACAACAGTTGTTGAACCAAATCAACCACAAGTATATACATTTATGCAAATTATTCAATCTGGTTGTACAATTAAAACAGAAATTGAAGAGATTTTAAATGAAAATGGTAAACAATTTCAATTTGCAAACTCATCATTTAAATTGGAAAAAGGTGCAATTAAATTTTCAATTTCAATTTCAAATTATACCTATTTAAATAATTTAAATACATTAAAATTGGTAATGATTTCAATGGTTAAAGAAAATGACAACTCGTACGACAATCAATGTAATGAAAAAGATACAGAAATTAATAATTTACAAGATCCATCAACATTTAATTATATTAAAATTTCAAAAAATAATAAAATTTTAGCTGGAAGATTTATTTCAAAACTATTATCAGATGGAAATCCAACCTATTTAAATACTGTTTTATCAAAAGAAGAAGTGGAAGGAGAATACTCCATTCTTGTATCATTAGATTTACCACATTGTACAATTTCATGTGAAATTGATCCTGACTTTAGTGTATTGGTAGACCCATCATTTAAATCATCATGTTTCAAAGAATCAAATCGTAAATGGGTTATACCAGTTGCAGTAGTTGTATCTTTTGTTGGTGCTACCATAATAATAATATTATTATTCTTTTTATATAAAAAACATAATTTGAATATTCATATTAGAGTTGGTATGGCACAATTAAAAAACTTGAATAAATAAACAACTATTTTTTTTTATTTAAATTAATTTTTTAGACTCATCATCATCCTCATCTTCATTTTCATCAATACCATCGTCAGTATTATTATTATTATTATTATTATTATTATTATTATTATTATTATTATTATTATTATTATTATTATTATTATTTTGATTAATAATAATTGATGATAATGGTTTAAATTGATTTTCATTTTTAAATTTATAATTTTGAACTGCTTCAATAATTTCATTATCTGTTGATTTCCAATTTATAAAAATAGATATTCTTTTATTCTTTTCAATTTTATTTTCATTTCGATACTTTTCATTTACAAATAATTTCATTGCTTCTTCTATTGTTTCTTTACTGGTTTGTTTAATTGATTTTAAATATTGTAGACAATCAATGGAATTATCATGTTGTAATAATGGTATTAAAAGTAATTCATTATAATATTCTTTAGAATTTTTCCAATAATCTATAAATGGATCTTTAAAAATGAAAATGAAAAGTATTAAATTTGAAAATATTAAGACAACCATATTTGAAGAAGATGAATAAAACTGTAATGATATTGTAAAATTACTACAATTAATCTCCGATACAATTACTTTCATTACCCAAGCCATACAATATTTGGTAAATGCATAAAAAATGGTTAAAAATAATAAAAAACCCATATTTAATTGATATTGAAATCTATTTTTATTTAATTTATAATCTGTTATCAACACATTTATAGAAAGTAATAGATGTGTTCTTGATCGGCCTATATAAAATTTTCTATCCCAAAAATAAAATAAAAATATGATAAAACAAAAATTTGCAAATGATATAAATAAACCTATACTACCAATATAACCAATATTATTATTGTGTACACTATGAGAATCTAAAATTGGTACTGTAAATGAATAGGATGGATCACCATTATTTGTACTATACCAATTTGCAATACATTGTGATACATTTGATTCTATACAATTATCCATTGTATAATTTAAATCTGAATAGTAAATATCATGAAATTCACTTGATGTAATATCACTATAATTAAATGTTGATGACTCTGTGGCTATATAGTATTCTCTTTTACAAGCCGATACAATATATTGATTTGATGTATAATAATATTGAAATTCATTTACAATCATTGCTAAAAATGATATTAAACTATAAATATAATAAATTCTTTTTGATTTTGTTACATTTTTAATATAATTTAAAATATATTTATTATTTTGGTTTTCAATATCCATAGAAAATTATTTTTGAGGTTTTTTTTAGAAAATTTTAAATTTTTTATAAAGCCGTTTTTTTTTTTTAGAAAATTTTAAAAAGTCACTTTGAAAATAATTTTTTTCCCCTTAGCGTTATTATGAGAAAACTTAAGCTTTTGTTTTCAAGACAAAAAAAAAAAAAAATTATTTATTTCTATTGTTTGTTTTTATTGGTGTGTAATAGACTAAAAAAAATATATGATTTCTCAAAAATATATTATTTTTTTTGAAAATGTATTTTAAAAATATCTAATTTGGTTGGGTATTGATTGAGATTTCTTTTTTTTTTTTAAAAAATAGGTTATTCTGGGATACCAGTATTTTCCAAAATGATGTGGAAAAAATGAATTCCATGGAAACATCAAACTACTTTTATTTTTTTAGAACAAAAAATAAAATTCGAAATACTTTTATTTTTAATTTTTTTAAATTTTATTTTTTTTAAATAGATTTTTTTTTTTTTTTGCAAATTTCGAAATTTTTTTTGTTTTTGCTATAAAACCACCTATTTTTTTATTTTTATAATATCCAATCAACAAATTAAATTTATAAATATATATACTACAATGAGAGTTTTATTATTCCTCTGCTTATTATTAGTCAGTTTTGCCACTGCCAAACAAGCTTTCTCTGAATTACAATACAAGAATGCCTTCACCAACTGGATGGTCGCTCATCAAAGACATTAGTAAGTTTTATTTAATAATAATCTTTATAAATAAATAAATAAATAAAAATTTTAAAAATAATATATTAATATATAAAACTTTTATTATTATTTTTATAGTGCATCTGAAGAATTCTCTGCTCGTTACAATATTTTCAAATCAAATATGGATTTCGTTAATGAATGGAACAACAAAGGTAGTGAAACCGTTTTAGGTTTAAATGCTTTTGCTGATATCACCAATCAAGAATATAAAGATAACTATTTAGGTACTCCATTTGATGCCTCTGAATTAGTTGGTACTCAAGCTGAAAAGATTTTCAGTACTCCAGCCACCTCTGTTGATTGGAGAACTAAAGGTGCTGTCACCCCAATTAAAAATCAAGGTCAATGTGGTGGTTGTTGGTCATTCTCTACCACTGGTTCAACTGAAGCCG
>JACAFZ010037952.1:0-15354 GCA_015252675.1 Dictyostelium gargantuum | reverse complement strand
TTTTTTTTTAAAATTAAAAAAATTTTTAAATAAAAAATTAAAAAAAAAAGTATGCCTTTTAAATAAAAAAAAAAAAAAAAAAAAAAAATTTAAAAAAAAAAAAAAACCAATTTTTTTTCTATTATCATTTGTTTGTTAATAATTTTAAAAAAATATTTATAAATGAATCAATTATTTCATTAATAAAACTTATTTATATTTATAAATAAATTTTATTCTTATAAATTTAATTAGATACACATACACATATACATAAACAAACATTTTTATACACATAGACACAAATACTTTTTTTTTTTTTTTGTACATATTATTTATTTTATTTATTTTTTTGTATTAAAATTATTTATCTATCATATTTATTTTGTATAAAATGTCATCACCATCATCGTCTGGATATACAAATACTTTAAATGGTGGCTTTATATCAAACACAACAACTACAACACCAACAACGACAACAGCCACAAATATAATACCGCAACCAATTTCAACAACTACTACAACCACAACCACTACAACCACAGCAACAAATAATAATCCACCAATTAGTACATCAAAAATTATAGATGCAGCAAGAAAAGGTAATACAGAATTAATTTGTAAATTATTAAAAAAAGATTGGAAAAAGATAAATAAAAAAGATGAAAAAGGTGATGGTTGTTTACATAAAGCTGCATTTTTTGGTCATGCTGATTCAATAGAGGCAATATTAAAATATGCATCAAACAATGGTTTATTACAACAATCAACAAACAACAATATTAGTGGTGGTAGTAGCGTTGGTGGTGGTAGTGGTAGCAGTAGCAATAGTATTAATAATCAAGTAAATATAAATATGAAAAATTTTGAAGGTTATACACCATTTATGTATGCAGCATTAAATAATTGGAAAGAATGTATGAGAATATTGGTGTCATATGGTGCAGATATAAATGAAAAGTTACCATCTAATCCAGGTTTACCATTATCATATTCCATATCTAATGGTACTGGTGTTTATAGTTGGAAAATTGAAAATTTTTCAAAGATTAAAGAAAGAAAGATTCAAAGTAATACATTTCTGGTTAGTGGTTTCTCTTGGAAATTGGTAGCATATCCACGTGGTTCAAAGAATGATGATAACTTTTCATTATATTTAGAGGTGGCGAATTATGAATCATTGGCAGAGGGTTGGTCACATTTAGCAAATTTCACATTTACAATCACAAATCAAACTGATCCAACCAAAAAAGTTGTACGTGAGGTTTTGGCACACAGATTTCATAGAAATCATACGGATTTAGGGTTTTCTCAAATTTTAAAAAAAGAAATGTTAAAAGATAAGAAATCTGGTTGGTTACAAAGTGATTGTTTATTGGTTGAGTTTAAAATTGAAGTATTACATAATTCTTCGTATCAAAATGATGAGACTTCAATCTATACTTGGAAAATTCACAATGTTTCCGCGATGAAAGATCGCGCCACCTCTCCAATCTTTAAAGTTGGTAATTGTAAATGGACAATTGCTCTCTATCCAAAGGGTAAAGGTGGTGGTAATAATTTATCAGTTTACCTAAAAGTTGCCGATAAATCAATATTACCAATTGATTGGTTCTTTTTAGTTAGCTTTAAATTTTCATTAATTGACCAAAAAAATGGTACAAAATTTACAAGACAAGGTAATTTTATTAAATTATTTAATACTAAAATGATAAATAAATCATTAAGATCATCATCATCATCATGATCATCATCATCAAGCTAACTAACTAACTAACTAACTATATTTATTTAATTATTAATAATATATAGTTGAAGCAAAAAGATTTAAAGAAAATGTTGAGGATTGGGGATTTCCACAATTTATGAAATTATCATCACTCTATAATTTGAATTCAAGTAGTAGTGGATTTTTAAAGGCACATGATGATTCCATTATTATAGAACTTCAAATGGAGATTGTAAATGATTTCACAAAGAAGAAGTTGAGAGATTCAACTTTGGAGTGGGGATTATCACCGCTTCATATTTCTTCATATAAAGGTAATTCAGAAATGGTTAAATTGTTATTGATGTTGGGTGCAAATTCAAATATTACAGATGCAAAAGGTAGAACACCATTGGATTGGTGTGCATATAATGGTGATTTAAGTGCTGCAGAAGTTTTAATTAAAATTGGTTGTGCAGATGTTAATTGTAAAGATAATGAAGGTTACACACCACTCCATAAATCTATAATGAATGGTCATTTGGAAGTAGCTCGTTTATTGGTAAAACATGGTGCTTGTGTAAACGCTAAAAACAATTCAAAGGTAACTCCATTGGAATTGGCAATTCGTGTAAATAGATTATCGTGTGTTGAAGCTTTAATTCAATTGGGTGCCGATGTAAATTTAACTGATAAACAAGGTAGATCTCCACTTCATTGGGCTATATTTTTAGGCGATCCAAAATTATTAGCTTTATTAATTAAATATGGTTGTAGTGAACAAATTATTGACACTATAGTAGATTATAATATCGGTAAAATTATTAGTACCACCGGCAAAAACAATGACAACCACAATATCAAAACAGTGGAGGGTGGTGATGAAGTTATAGATAATTTTGATCCTGAACTACACGGGGATGGTCCAGTTCTATTATCAACTTTATTACAATATACAGATATTCGGATTCATCTTCATCGACATCAAGAGAAACAAATAAAAAATAAAAAATTAATTGTACCATTAAAAGTTAATAACGTTGATCAAGATGGATTTACACCTCTACATAAAGCAATCACAAGAGGTAAATGTTCATTTGTTAAATTGCTATTGGATAAAGGTGGTGATCCAACTATGCTTACCAAAGATAATAGAAATGCACTTCATTTAGCAGTTTCGGCCAATGAGTATTATATAGCTCAATCGATTCTGGAGCATTGCAGTGGTCAAACCAATAAATTATTTAACTTTGACGATCATAATCAAACACCACTCCACAAAGCTGTTATTAATGGTAATATGAAAATATTGGAATTATTGGTTAATCGTGGTGCAAGTGTAAATTGTGGTCCAAATTATTCACCTGCCATTAATGAAGCTATTAAAAATAATGACGTCCTTTGTATAGTTTATCTAATTCAAAACTCTGCTGAAATTGATAACTCTCCAAAATTATTAATGAATTTATTGTCAAGAAGAATTAAATTTACCAAAATTTTATCACAAGCTGGTAAAAATAATTTAACAACAAGTGGTAGTACCAGTACAAGTAATAATGATAACAGTGGGAGCACCAGTAATGATAATCAAATTCCACCATGTACATTACGAAAAGATATGTTATTTTTAGTTAATAATCAAACCTACAAAGATGTAACGTTTATAGTTGAGGAAAAACCAATATACGCTTGGAAGGGTATACTATGTGCACGTTCAGATTTTTTTAGAGCAATGTTTGAAACACCATTAAAAGAAAGTTCAGAATCTGAAATTAAAATTGAATCGGTTTCTTATTCAACTTTTTTATTAGTAATGCAATATTTATATACTGGTGAAGTAGAATCATTATTAGCTAATAATAGCAATAACAATAGCAATAGCAGTAATAATAATAATAATAATGGTAGTAATGGTTTCGATTTTGATGAATTAATTCAATTGTTTATTGCAGCAAATAGATTTATGGTTACAAGATTAAAATTAGCTTGTGAAACTTTAATTGTTAGAGAATACAGCTATAGTAATATTTATAGTATTTTCAAGTTGATAGATATTTACGAATCTCCTTACCTATTAAATGAAGCTGTCAAGTATCTCTCTGAAAATTTTCAACAAATTTCAGAAACAAATTTAATTTTAAAAATGCCTTCATTTAGAAAATCATTGTTGGATATTTTAAAAAATTCTTTAAGACCAAAAGTTTATAGTAGTGATACAGATTATACCATTAATAATAATAGTTTCAACAATATTATTAATAATAACAGTAGCAGTAATATTAATGATGAAACCTGGTATGATTTATTAGATATTAGTAATGATAATCAAAATAATCATAGCGATGATGATGATAATGAAAATCAAACCAATAGTATAGGTGATTAATAATCAATTAACACAATGCTCATCCCCTAGTTGATAATAATAAAAAAAAATAAAAATAATAATAATAGTAAAAATTGTACAGATATAAAAAAAAAATAAAATAAAATTAAAATTATACGCTTTATATATTTATTTACTATTTATTATTTATTTATTATAAAGTGGAAGAGAAGAATATGGCTTGCGAATTTATTAATAAATCTACCAATTCAAATTTGTTGTAGTAATGATTGTGTTTTTAAAAACATCAAATGCCACATAATAATATAATATATTGAAAAAGAAAATTCCAAAATCGTTGTGGTTTTATTAATTTTCCATCAAAATTTTAAAAATTCTACCGATTTTGGAATTTTAAACTTTTGAATCAGTTATTCTTTATAATTATCAGATTTTGATCAACTTTATTATACAACCACAACACCAGCAAATTCCACAACAATGACCATTGTATTTCTATCCACAATGTTTTTTATCTTTGTCTCAAACATTCTCAAAGACAATTACAAATATGGTTCAAAGTAATAATCAATTATATAGAATATTGGGCAATTTAATAAACGGAGTACCAAATCCTTTAATTCCCGTCACCCCACCAATTTCTGATTCTCACAGATGTATTAAACAAATTACAATGTCAGATGATGATTAACACACTACTAAAATAAATTAATTAATTTTTATAATAAAATTTTTGTTAATTTTTATTTTTAAAGCTAAATTGCATGTGTAATTACTCGTTTAACAATTTCAACAGATTTCTCATTACCAAATCAATATTAATAATATATAAACATCTTAAAAAAAAAATAAAAAAAATGAACGATATTTTGAGTGTGAATTATCTTTGGAAACTAAAATATTATTATTATAAAAATATGTTATTTTATTATTATTTTTGAGGGTACATCCCAATTTCTTTAATTTTTAATAAAAACAATGTGTGTTTTCTATGTTTATAAATAATATAAACTATAATGATGGATAAAGATATGAAAACTACACAAGAACTAACGATTATACCAGCTAATTGACCGGTTGTTAAACCAGAGTTTGGTTTTGTATTACAAATTGATTCAATATTAGATGTTGATGGTGAATTTCCATCAACTAATACTGAAAAGTCTGGATCAATTACTATAGAACTTGAATAAAATGGAATCGTTATACCGATGTAAGATTGTTGTGATGATGCTTCTTTAATTGGATTCATTGTTGAATCTAATGGTGTATTATCGATTGATGTAATTTTCGTTGAATCGAGAATTGCACGCTTGATGAATCTACCGTATAGAGACTTATTGTCGATTTGAATTTTAACATAATTTGAGTTATCACCATTTGAAGTTTCACCAAATTCAGATGTTGAACAAATATCATTGGTTTTTGAAGATTCTAATGATGCCATCATTACCAATTGAAGGTAATTTAAATTACTTTCAAATTTGTATTTAGAAATTTCTATGGTGTATTTCATGCTAGATGATTGCATTGTTATATTTTGACCCGCAAAATTAACAACAGTTTGATTTTTAAACCATTGTAGTGTTACTGTAATATTTGTGTTGGTAATTTCATCATCGTTTTGTGATGTAACTGGTATACTTGTAAAGTATTTACTTGAATTTTCATCTATTGGTGTAAATATCCAACGATCAAATGTAAAGCTTTTAACAATATTTTTATCAAATGAAAGTTCCCTAATTGATATAATTGAAATTAATGACTTAAAAAGATAATTTGAGGTTTCATCGCTATCATCTTGATTTACAATTGGTATTTCAACAGATGGGTCAGTGGTGTTGATAGGAGGTGTTGGTACTATGACAACCTGTGAATTGCAATCGATACCCATCCAAGGTGATATACATATACACCCTGACTCTGCACAATAACCTTGCTTTTCACCACCACATAATGGGTTTCCAATACATTTTTGTGGTTTATTGGTTGGTGGTGGTGTTGGTGATGATGTTGGTGTTGTTGGTGGTGTTGTTGGTGTTGGTTTATTATTAGCAACTTTTACGTATGTAGTAATATTAAATTCATTTGATGGAGTAAGGTCATTTGTAAAAAGTGTAATTGAGAACATACCAGAGAAACTTGGTATTCCATCCAATAGTATTGCACTGCTTCCAATTGTTCCTGCAATTTTACCACTAACACTTGTAGAGGAATGTGAATAAACTACAGAATTAACTTTTTCAAAACCTTTACCATAAATCCATAATTTACCACCCAATGTTGATACTCTATCTGATCCAATAATAATTGGTTGATTGATTGTGTATGAAGTGGTAATAAAGAAATTGGAAGTTTTAAAGGCCAAACCTAATTCAGTGTAAGAATAACCACGATAATATCCACCACGATTTACCAGGCCATACACTGAAACCATAATACCATGCGGATAACCAAATCCCAATGGGAAATAAACTGTACATTGATAACTGTTTGATTTTTGATCTATAATAATTACTTTTGATGCTATACATTGAACAGTTTGAAAATCGACGGTTGAGAAATAAACAATTGGGAAACTGTTTTCTTTTAATCCACTATCATTATCGGTAACAGAGAAAAGTACAGTTATGGATCTATCCTTTTCAATTAAACCAACGTCAACAGTATTTCTGGACAATGAAAACGATGTTATTTGTGGTGGTGTATTATCAACGGTTTGAGAAATACAGTTTACAACGATCATGTTTATGAATGTATTTGCTAAAAAGTTGATAAACGGATTTGCCATTGATTCAAAATCAGACTTGAATGTCGAATAGATTGAGAATGTTGAATTATTATTTTCATTATCATATAGCACAACATTGGTAATAGTATATGTTTGGGTTGTGCATGTAGAATAAATTGGGATACTAATGTTAAATATAGTCTGGTAGGTATTTGGAGGACAAGAAAATTCAAAGTTATAGGTTGAACCATCTGTATTTCCTTTTACTGTAATTGAACCATTACGAACTCCATTAACTTCATCAACAATTGTAAACTCCCAACCTATGTATGAATAATCACCATTTGAAGGAATTGAAATATAATTACTTGGTATCCTATTGATTGTTGAAAAAATTGGACCTCTTAAATCTGCATTGTTTGATATGACTGTAAATTGTGCATCCTCTCCCATTATAGTATTTGGTACCCACGTAGCATAATTAAAGAATAATGAAAATGGTACTGTACCTGGTTGAGTATTCTTTGGGACATAAAATTCAACCTGAAACATTTGAATAGATTCATTCCATTTTGCTGGCCATAATTTATCCCCCAATGTTGCAGTATCCAATTCTCTTTGACCTTCTGAATTAAATGAATTAACTGGACCATTTACTAATAAACCAATTGGCGTATTTTTGAAATCTACAATATTGTTATTGTCATCGTTGTTGTTTAATGTATAATTAAAATACAATATATTACCAGCATTTTGATTTGTAACATTTAATGTTTTAAATAAAATTGATACATTTTTAATATCATAAATATTGAAACTTTGTTTAGGCATTGGTGGTACTTTAAATGTTGATAAAAATGGCGATAATTGATAATAATCACTATCACCAAAAGTAAAACTGTTATCATTAATAGATAGTTTATCGAATGGATCCATTAAATTTATTACAAATTCCCATACTCCACCAAATTTATCACCTTGAGCTAAAGATGTAATACCAAAAGTTTGACTCTTTGTCTCTACTTTATAAATTGGATATATATATGAAAAATTAAATCTTAAAATATACATATGATCAAATATTTGAATGAATTCAAAACCTCCATAATTTGGAATTGAGTTTCCAGCTTTTAAAAAAATAAATAAAAAGTGTTAATATTAAATGATGCTAAATTTATGATTTCATTTATAATACATACTAATATTAATAGGCGAAGAAATAGATGATTTTGAAGATAAAGTACCTGAATTATTTTCAAGTACTTTAAAATCTGTTGGTTTTGTTATATAGTCTGGTAATAAAAAGTTTAATTTAAAAGTAATTCCCAGTTGATTTGAACCACTAAAACCAAATGGAAAAACACAACCTTTAATTTTTTTATTCATCTTGACATATATTGGTGCGAAATCATATTTTGTTCCTGATTTAAATTCAACCAAAATCATATTACTAGCTTGTGTAATATTGTTTATTGTCGATTCTAAATTTGATTTTGGGTAATTTGTAATTTTTATACCATCAAATTTTTTAATGACATACATTTCTGATTCTTTCATTGAAATCAATGAATAGTTTCCAACTATACCACTTCCAAAAAATCTATTATCAAAATAACCAATATATTTTTTAATATTACCATTTGTTGAAATTAATCTATATCCAAAAAATGTGTTTAATGAACCTTGATATGACATTGTAAATGGTGGATTGTAATAGGTTGTATTTGAAGTAAACGTGAATAAAGGATAAACTAAATCGCCCATTAAAACAATATCATTAAGATTATTTGGAAACATTTGAAAATCATTTGCATAAACAGTTAAACCTATTATATTTGATTAAATTAAAAAATATATTGTTAATAATTTATATAGATTTGTCACCACCACCAGCAATACAACATACCATCTTCATAATATTGTTTAAAATCTTGACTTTTATTTGATTCAATGTAATATATATATGGTTTACCAAATGAAAATCTTAATGGAAAATTAACAAGATATGTATTTGGTGCCATTCTTGTTGAAAATAAAGAATTTCCAACAAATCCATCCAAAGGAGTATATGGATACTTTAGTCCACCAATTTTAAAAAAACTTGTTACATCCCCAAATACATTTGCATCTAATGGAGGTGTATAATCAAATGTAAAATTTTCATCTAAAAACTCTATATATAAATTTAATACTATTAGATACTAAATCTAAAAAAAAAAAAAAAAATTCTTTTTCATATTATAAATTGGAATCACCTACCTAAACATGTAAATTTAAAATCTAAATTTGTATTTAAAATTTTATTTGAACCTGTTATTGATACTGAATGATTACCAACTGAGAAAAATGAATTTAATTCAATTAAATATAAACGTGATGTTGTATTATAAACACCAGTAAAACTTGTAAATATAGTTAAATCAGTTGTTAAATATAAATCTTCATTTGAACCACCAAAATTATTTAATACAGCACTGAATATATAACCTTGACATTGACTTTTATATGAATATTTTATATATGCATTTTTATTAATAGTAACATCAACAAATGAAAGTTGTTGACCATTTACAATCAACACACAAAAATTTTTAATAATAAAAAAATAAATAAATAATAATAACAATAAATTATTTAAAAAAGATTGTGGTGATTTCATTTTCAAATACACACAATAAATTTAATCGGTTTTTTTATTATATAAAAAAAATTAGAAAAAAAAACAAAAATATCTTTTTTAAAAAAAAATAATTGTGTGGGAAATTCTGGGCTTGATTTTTTTTTTTTAAAGAAAAATCTTTTTTTTTACCCAAAGTTAATCTTGATAAAAAAGAAACTAGCTTTGAAGCATTGTTTTAACGCATGAACAAACTTCTAGCACCATATCCATTACCTAGTGCTCCTGCAACATTTCTACTTTGTCCTGATGTTTTTACTCCTATTCATTTTTATAATTGATTTTTTTTTTTTGGTTAAGTTTTGTTTTGTTTTATTTTATTTTAGTTTTATTTGATATTTGAATTTTTTTATTTTCATTTCGCTTTTCCATCCTAAATTTAAAAAAAAAAATTATTTTTTGTGAAAAAAAAAAAAAACCCTGGTTTTAGATATTTTTATGATAATTAAAAAAAAAAATTTTAAAGGTAAAATCTGTGAAATTTTAAAGGTAAAATGTGTGACATTTTACCAGGGGAGGAGTGATTATTTTAAAATTGGGGATCAAGCCGGATTGGACGAAAATAATTTTTTTTAATATCAATATCTTTTAAAACCCATTTTCATACCATTTAATCTCTCAAAGAAAATATATGACATCAAAAAAAAAAAAAAAAAAAAAAAAAAATATTTTTTATTAATAGATAAATTTAAAGGGTTTCATAGGAAATATTTATTGAATAACCCAAAATAAAGCAAATCTCATTACCTATGGATCTTTGTTAGTTTATTTATATTCCTAATAATAAAAAAAACATTTTCCATAGGTTATTTTGGAAGTTCTTGGATTCCTTTTTTTTTTTTTTTTTTTTTTATTAATTTTTTTTTTTTTTTTTTTTTTATAATTATAATATTTTTTTTATAATAATAATAATATTTCATTATACGCGGACATTATTTTCATCATCAACCACCCCTTAATAAGATATTTTAAACTTTTCAATTGAAATTTCTTTTTTTTTAATTTTGTTTTTTTTTAATTAAAATGATAAAAAAATAAAAGATTGGAATTCCATCTTTGAGTGCCATTATATTCAACTTATTTATGCTAACATATGTAATAATTATTTGTTGGTATATTTTATTTTTTATTTTTAATTATAAATAAAAGGTTGATGTTTTTATTTTTTTAGTGATGATTGCTTTTAATGATATATTATCCATTTTTGAAAAATTAATAGAATTCATTAATAAATTTGATAATTCAAAATTATTTGATTCAATTGATTTTAAAACCAAATTATATAATAATCTTGAATCAAATAAAGAAAAAGAGTGGTCTTTATTTGACGATGATGATGATGATGATGATGATGATGATGATGATGATGATGATGATGATGATGATGATGATGATGATGATGATGATGATGATGATGTGGTGGTTGAACTTGTTGTTTTAATCTTAAAAACTAATTGATTATAAATTTTATTTGAAATTAAATTTTTGATTAATTGAATAAATCCTTTTTTTAATGCGACGGTTAAACAATAGTGTAAATGATAAATAATAATTGTTGTAGTTATATCTTTTTGATTATCCTCTATTACTTTTAAATTATCAATAAAATAATTTATAAATAATTCTAAATAATAGGATGAACAATTATCATAAAAATGATTATTGTGATTTATCTTGTTGTGATATATTGATAAAAGTTCTGGTACTTTATTATATAGATAAATGATATCATTTGAACGATCAAAATAATAAAGATAATATAATAATATTTCAATTGAAGTTGTAAAGATAATTGATTTTGGTAAATGTCCAATAATAAAACAAAATAAATCAATGGTTGTTGTTGCTGCTGTTTTTGATTGGTTAATTAAATTTGTCAAATTAAATTTAAATTTGTGGGTATTAAATTGTGGTGAAAATTCTTTTAACTTGATTTCAATAGATTCTTTGGAAATATTATTAAATAAAAATTTAGAAATGTATTGCATTGAATTGATTTTACGATAATTTGTAATTAAGGTGATATCAAATTCATTTTTTAATTGTACATTTGATAAAATAAAAATAATAGGTTCATAATTTTTATAATTATAATTAATTGCATCGTAGAGGTAATTTAAATGAAATGAATATCCCACATCATGTTCATCTATTTCATAAACTGATGGCTTTTCAATTATTCTTTTTATAACTTCAATACAATTTATACCATGGGTATAATTTTGAATGCATCGAGGTAATTTTATTTTTCTATCAACTGTTTGCATTAAATTTTCAAAATGTTCAAGGATTGAAGCATTAAATGCACTACTTCCATTTGAGACATCATTTGTTATATTATTCCATCTTTCATTACCCTTTTGAAACAAAGGTTCGTTTGGATAGTTTTGAAAATAGTATTCTAATAATTCTTTGGATCTAATAAAACCAATATGATCATCTATTATTTTGCTAATTGCGGTTGAATGTGTACTATTATTTTTAATCATATCACTAAATGTTTTATTTGTTGATAGTTTTTTAAAATAGTGATCAATCACCTCTACATCATTACTTGATATTACTAATTTTGATAAAACCAATATTTTTAATCTTTCAACATATTTAAATAAATCATCCTTATTATCAAAAATACTTGATATTAATTCAATTCTTTCTTTTTTACTTTTAAATGTTATTTGAAATAGTATTGCAATATATTCTGAAAGATCATTTTTACTATTTTCTATAATTTGAATTTTATTATATATATACATTAAATCTTTTTTAAAATATATGTAATATTGTTTATTTTTTTTAAATTGATTATTATTATTATGTAATTTATAAATTTTAAAAATTGATTTATAATATTTATGAATAATATCTTTTAATGTATTGTATTCATTAATTTGTAAGTTTGATTCATTTGATTCTAAAATTCCCATATTACTCCATTTTAAATATTTTTTATTAAAATTTGGATGTTGAGTGATATTAATTTCATTTAATTCTATTATTAATTTGTGAATATTATTATTGTTGATGATGTTGTTGTAAAAGTCGGTAGTTAATTGTTTTTGTATTTTAATTAAATCTTTAAAATTACTATAAAATGAAAAGAGACCATAATCTAATGAATAAATATCAACTAGGTTATTGTTATTTGTGAATTTTGATTCTGGTAAATAATTATTTGATTTTAAATAATTATAAAAATTAATCTTTTTAATTGAAAGGAATCCAATGTATGTATTTTCATTAATTATAGTTTGTACACATTCTTTAATAGTTTTTATATCTATATTAAATAATTTGATAAATACATCAAATGCAATTAAACTGGAATTTCTAATAATTGACTCAACCCACTCTTTTTTATTTTTATGAAAATGAGTTGCTCTTGTTATTGTTTCTGTTATTGTTGTTGTTTCTATTGACAATGATGATTGATGAGTTGTAAATAATTTATTATAAAATAATCTATTTTCTTGATTATCTTTTGTTACTTTTGAAACTATAAAATTGACATCTTTATTACTTTTTATTATACTATTACTATTATTACATTTGATTTTATCCAATATTATTTCTAATGGATTACTATATTTTTTAAATAATCTACAAATATCATTTGTTATATCATAATAACCATATAAAAATCTATTTTTGGTGAAATTTGAAAATATGCATATGAATAAAACTTTATTTCTAATTATTTTCCAAAATGGTATTTCAATTTCAAGATTAATAACATCAATATTTGTTAATAGTTTAGGTGGTAGTTGTATATGTTGTTGTTGTTGTTGTTGTAGTGAATCATTCATTTTTTATCATTTAAAACCAATTACCAATTAATTCCAAATAAAATAGAAAAAAAAAAAAAAAAGAGAAATTTTTAAGAATTAATTGATGATATTTTATTTGGTTATAATTTACTTATAAGAAATGTTGATAATAAAATTCCTTTTTGAATTTCTGAAAAATTAAAAGAATTTAATAATAAATTTGATAATTCAAAGTGTTGAAAAGAAATTGATTTTAAAACTATTTCAAATGGTTGATAATTTTTTTTTGATATTTTCGATATAAGATTACAATGGTTTTTTGAAATTAAATTTTTAAAAAGTTGAATATTTCCATTTTTTGATGCAACTAATAGACATTGGATAAGATGATTATAATAACAATTTTTAATTATTAAATCTTTTTTTTTTTGATTATTTACTTGTACTTATAAATTATCAATAATATAATTTATAAATAATTCTAAATAGTATGATGAACATATACCATAAAAACGATCTAAAACTTGAGTTTTCAATAAAACTGGTACTTTATTTAATAAATATAATATATCATCTAAACGATTTGAATAGTAAAGACAATAAAATAACCCATTAACTGAAATTTTAAAATTGATTGAATTTGGTTTTTCAATTATAAAATCACCAAAGTCAATACCAACACCACTACTACTGCTACTGTTGCTGCTGCTGCTGTTACCATGAATAGTTGTTGTCAATTCAATTTTTTTGAGTGAATCAATAGTTTTATTTTTCATTTCTTTTAATTTTGATTCTAAATACTCTTATTATTATTAATGATACAGTTATTTAAATTGTGTAATTTATAAATTTTATAAATTGATTTAAAGTATTTATGAATAATATCTTTTAATGTGATGGTGATAGTGGTATTATTATTATTAATGAATTGTATTTGCATTTCTGACGATTCATTTGATTCTAAAAGTTTAATTACACTAGATTCATAAAGTTCTTTTTTAATGAATGGGTGTTGATTTATATCAATTTGATTTAATACTACTATTAATTTATTAAGTTTATCTTTTTGATCAGTGTTATTTGTATTTTTGTTTTTGTAAAATTCTGAAACCAATATTCTTTGTCTATTTATTAATCTTTTAAATTTAAAATCAAATGATTTAGGCTCTAAAAAATTGATATCTATTGTATAATTTTCGAAACCTGGTGGAAATGTTTGGAAACCTTTTGATATTAAATAATTTAACCTTTTAATCTCCCTAAAGGTGATATTATAATATTCAAGACCTAACATGTTTTTCGTATGTTTTAATTGTAAATATTTTTTGATAACCTCTTTGCTTATATTAAATAATTTGAATCTTTCAAAAAAAACTTTACCCATTTTTCTTTGTCTCTATCAAATTGAATGATTTTATTAGTTTCAGTTGTTGTTGTTGTTGTTGTTGTTGTTGTTGTTGTTGTTGTTGTTGTTGTTGATAATGACGAATATTTTATAAATAGTGTATTATATAATGTTTTATTTTCAATGTTATCTTTATATATTTTTGAAATTATAATCTTGGTATCACGATTACTTTTTATTATATTGTTATTTGATTTAGTTTTATCTATTAATATACTTGATGGATTACTAAATCTTTTTAATAATATTTCTACTATACCATTAATATCATATCCAAATAATAATCTATTGATACTAAAATTTGAAAATATTTTTGAATAATACTATATTTCTAAATATTTTCCAAAATGATATCTCTGATGATGTTTTATATAATAGTTCAGTTGATAGTTGTTGTCGTTGTCTCTGTGCATTGAATCTATCTATTGGTTTTCTAAACTCATTATCATTATCATTTTCAATTTTAATTTCCTTTCTTTTATTGTTGTTGGTATTATTATTATCATTATTCATTTTCAATAATTACTATTACTATTACAGGTATTATTGTTATCGTTATCTATTTTCAATAATTATATAGTAAACTGTTCAATATCATAATAAAAAAAGAAAAAAAATAACTTTTGAAATGAAAAATACCTTTTTTTTTTTTTTTTTTTTTTTTTTTTTTTTTTTTTTTTTTTAAAAAAAAAAAAAAAAAAAAAAAAAAACAAAAAAAAAAAAAAAAAAAAAAATAA
>JACAFZ010037841.1:0-15370 GCA_015252675.1 Dictyostelium gargantuum | reverse complement strand
GTTGTGGGCCGAGCTGCTGGGCCTGCCCAGCGTCGGGGTCACCCGCAGCTTCTTCCAGCTCGGTGGCCACTCCCTGCTCGCTGCACGCATGGTCAACCGTCTGCAACAGCAGGGCCTGAACCTGGCGCTGCGCGATGTGTTCCTGGAACCCACCATTCGAGGCCTGGTCGGGCGGTTGGACTTGCCTTCGCTGGTTGTCCCATCAGCGCCGGTGCTGCGCCCGACCGCGGGGGCCGATGCGGCGCAGATACTGCAAGCGCCGGCCGCGTTTGCACAGACCCGACTATGGTTCCTGGAGCAGCTGCAACCTGGCCAAGGTGGCTTCCAGGTCAACAGCCTGCTGCGGATCGACGACACCCTTGATCTGTCCGCATTCAACCGCGCCTTGTCCGAACTGGTCAATATCCATGCGGCGCTGCGCACGCGTTTCGAGTATCGGCAGGACACGCTTTACCAGATCGTGCAGCCTACCTTGCTGCCGATGGTGCCGATCTTCGACCTGTCCGCCGAGGCGCCCGCGCAACTGGCCGCGCGTCGCGATGCGCTTTGTGAGGAGCAACGTCAGGCTCACATCGACCTGGCCCGCGAGAGTCCATTCCGGGTCAGTCTGATCAAGGCCGGCGCAGCGTGCTGGTACGTGCACTTCACCTTCCACCACATCATCAGCGATGGCTGGTCGCTTGGCCTGCTCCTGGCACAGCTGGAGCAGGCGTATGCCGCCGCCCGCGATGGCCGGCCGTCCCCACTGCGCACCCCGGCCGCCAGCTACCTGGACTACAGTCAGTGGCAGCATGAAACCATCCGCGGGCCTCTACTGGAACGGCTCACCCAGTACTGGGTCGAGCGTCTGCGTGGTGCGCCGGCCCAGCACGGTTTGCCGCTTGATCGTCCGCGCCCCGCCACGCCGAGTCACCGCGGCGGCATAGTACGGACCCGCCTCGACCCGACCAGCACCAACGCCCTCAAGTCGTTCCTGGCCGGCCAGGACGCGTCGCTGTTCATGGGTCTGAAGGGCATGTTCAGTGCGTTGCTCGCGCGCTACAGCGGCGAGTGGGACATTGTCCTCGGCACGGCTATCGCCAACCGCCCGCACATGGCGTGGGAAGAGGTCTTCGGATACTTCGCCGGTACCCTTGTGATGCGCCAGCAGTTGCATCCACAGCAGGACCTGCACGCCCTGGTGCGGCAGGCCCGGGAGGACTTCCTGTCCGACGAGGAACATCGGCACCTGCCGTTCGAACTGCTAGTGGACGCAGTGCAGCCCGATCGCTCGCTCGCCCTGACGCCGCTGTTCCAGGGGATGCTGGTGCTGCAGAACAGTGTCGCAGCGGGGTCGGGGCAGGGCACTGCCCTGTTCCAGGTGCAGGAGCAACAGAGTGGCAGCAGCCACTTCGACCTGACGTTGGCAGTACGCGAGGAAGACGATGGCTTGGTGCTGGCCTGGCGCTATGCCACAGACTTGTTTGACGCAGCACGCATCGAACGAATGGCCAATGCCTTCAACCGGATGATCCAGCTGGCTGTGGCCACGCCCAGCGCCGACGTGCACCGTTTGCCGATCCTGTCGCGACAGGACGTCGAGCGCCAGCTGGGCATGGCCAGCCCGGCAGCGCGCCCGTTTGCCGACGGTGCACGCCTGGTCCATGATCTGGTCGGCGATTGGGCTGTCTCACAGCCGGATGAGGTGGCCGTGGCAGGCGGAAATGCTCCGCTGAGCTACGCAATGCTGGACCTCCAGGCCTCCACCCTGGCTGCGCTGCTGCAGCAGGCCGGCGCCGGACCTGGCAGCATCGTCGGGCTGTGCCTGCCCGCTTCGACGGCGCTGGTAGTGGCGATGCTGGCCACGCTCAAGTGTGGTGCCGCCTTTCTGGCGCTGGATCGCACACAACCGCGCGAACGCCTGCAACGGCTGGTTGCCGACGCGCAGCTGCAGCATGTGGTGCATGCCGAAGATGCGGTGCCTTTGTTCCTTCATGAAACCTCGTCTGGCCTGAAGCTGATCGACGTGGCCGCCGCTAGCGGTGGCATCGATGCGACGGTAGCGCTGGTGCCTGTTGTGCTCGATCAGGACAGCGCCGCGTACGTGGTACACACCTCCGGTTCGACCGGACTGCCCAAGGCCGTGGTACTGCTCCACGGTGGCTTGGTCAACCACGTGCTATCCCAGCGCGAGCTGTTCGGCATCACCCGTGAGAGCAGGGTAATGCAGTATGCGGCGCCAACGTTCGACGTCGCTGTCTGCGAGATCTTCCTTGCGCTGTGCAGCGGTGGCCGACTGGAGATCGTGGACGCGCCGAGCCGACAGGATCCACTGGCGCTGGGGCGCTTCATCGAGACACGCCAGATCACCCATCTGCTGCTCATTCCCTCGGTGTTGGCTGCATTGGCGCCTGAACGACTGCGCAGCGTGCAGTCGATCGTGGTCGGTGGTGAGTCAATCAGCGAGGCACAGGCCGCGCTATGGTCGCGTAACCACCGTCTGTTCAACGCTTACGGTCCTTCTGAAGCCACGATCTGCGCCGTGGCCGAGGAGTACACCGGCCAGGGCGTGTGTATCGGCCGTCCGATCGACAACATGGCCGCCTATGTCCTGGATGAGGGCGGTGGCTTGGCCCCGCCGGGGGCGCCGGGCGAGTTGTTCCTTGCCGGGGCAGGTTTGGGGCGGGGCTACTTGGGCCAACCGGAGCTGACCGGCCAGCGGTTCATCGCGCATGTCTTCGAAGACGGCAGCCGACGGCGGTTGTACCGCACCGGCGATCGTGTGCGCCAGCGCGCCGACGGACGCCTGGAGTTCCTGGGCCGCGAGGACGACCAGCTGAAGATTCGCGGGTTCCGGATCGAGCCGGGTGAGGTATGCGCAGCGCTGCAGGGTTGCGATGGAGTGGCTGTCGCGGTCGTGCATGCCCAGCATCTTGCGGCGGACGGCAAAGCGTTGGTCGCCTACGTGGTACTTGATGCCCCGGGTGAAGCGCCGGGATGGATGCTCCGCCTGCGCGACCAGTTGGCCACGCGCCTGCCGGCCCATCTGGTGCCGGAGGCGTTTGTCAGGCTGGATGCCATTCCGCTGCTGCCTAACGGCAAGCTGGATCGTGCGGCGCTGCCGCTGCCAAGTGCGAATGACATAGCCAACGTGGCCAGTGAGCCGCCGCTGAGCCAGACCGAACACCTGCTTTGCGAAGTGATGCAGGACGTGCTCGGTCGCCGGATTGACAACGTCGCGCTGGACTTCTTCCAGTCCGGGGGTAACTCGATTCTTGCCATGAAGCTGATCGCACGACTCGAGTCGCAGCACGGCATCGTGCTGCCATTGGCGTCGCTGTTCGAGGCACGAAGTATCCGCGTGATGGCCGCCGGTATGGACATCGGTGCCGGGACGGTACCGGTTCTGGTTCGACCAGCGATCATGCCAAGCAGAGAGGGTGACGCGCCACTGTCGTTCCAGCAGGCCCGAATCTGGTTCCTCTCCGGGATGGAAGCCGAACAGGGCGCATACCATGGCTCGCGCTGCCTCGTCATTGAAGGCGATCTGGACGTAGAGGCGCTGGAGCAAGCACTTCACGGTCTGGTGCAGCGCCACCAGGTGTTGCGTACGGTGATTATCGACGAGGGCAGTGGCCCGCTGCAGCGGGTGCAGGCGTCGGTGGTGTTCCGGCTTGGCCGCGAGGACGTGAGTGGGTTGGCGGAGCAGGCCCGCACGCAGCGCATCGATGCGCTGGTGCAGCGCAGTGCGGCCGAGCCGTTCGACCTGGCCAACGACCTGATGCTGCGCGCCTGCCTGGTGCGCTGTGATGCACAGCATCACGTGCTGGTGCTGACCCTGCACCACAGCGCCTGCGATGGCTGGTCGATGGCGGTATTGACCCGTGAGATCAACGCGCTGTATGCCGCGTGCCTGACCGGAGCGGGCGATACGCTGACTCCATTGCCGGTTCAGTACCGCGACTACGCGCATTGGCAGCATGCCTGGCTGCAGGGGCCGTCGTTGGCGCAGGCGCGCGATTATTGGCTACGGCGTCTGCAAGGCCTGCCTGTGGTGCACCAGTTGCCGCTGGACCGGCCGCGCCCGGTGCAGCCCAGCTATCGCGGCCAGGTGCATCGACAGACGTTGCCGGCGCGGTTGCGCCAGGGCTTGGAAGCAGTCTCCCAGCGGCATCACGCGACCTTGTTCATGACCGTGCAGACCGCCTTTGCGGTGCTGCTGGGACGATTCAGCGACAGCCACGATATCGTGCTGGGCACGGCCATCGCCAACCGCGAGCAGCCGGAGCTGGCTGACCTGATCGGGCTGTTCGCCAACACGCTGGTGCTGCGTACCCAATTGCAGCCGGGCCAACGTTTCGATGAGCTGCTGGAGCACACCCGTCAGCACCTGATCGCCGATTTTGCCCACCAGCAGATGCCGTTCGAGGTGCTGGTGGAGGCGCTCAACCCGGCACGCCAACTCAGTCACAATCCGCTGTTCCAGATCATGCTGCTGTGGCAGAACAACGAGCAGGCTGCGCTGGACCTGGGTCAAGGCCTGCGTTTTTCCGACCATCCGCTGGAGCGGGCGGTGAGCAAGTTCGACTTGACCTTGACCGTGCAGGAAGACGAGGACGGTGGACTGGCACTGGCCTGGCGCTATGCCAGTGACCTGTTGGACGCCGAGAGCGTGCAGGGCTGGGCACGTGCCCTGGCGTGCCTGCTGGAAGGGATCGTGCAGGATCCGGCGCTGAGCGTGGCCCAGCTGCCGCTGATTGATGCGCAGGACCAGGCGGTGCTGCAGCAGTGGGCGGTATCGCACAGTGAGGCCGAGTCGGGCGACAGTCTGCACCGCCGCTTCCAGCGGCAGGCAGCGGCGAGCCCACAGGCCATCGCGGTGGTGGCCGGCGGGCGCAGCCTGAGCTATGCCGAACTGGATGCGCGCTCGGACCGGCTGGCGCGGTGGCTGCACCGGCAGGGTGCCGGTAGCGGAAGCGTGGTCGGCGTCTGTGCCGAGCGCCATGGGGATCTGATCGTGGCGCTGCTGGGTGTGCTCAAGGTGGGCGCGGCCTATTTGCCGCTGGACCCGGGCTATCCGCAGGAGCGATTGGCATTCATGGTCCGGGACAGCGGCGCTGGTTGGCTGGTGGGCGACCGCAGCTGCCTGCAGCCGTGGGCGCAGGGCGCGATCACCTGCCTGCCACTGGATGCGCTGGACGCGCCGGACATCCTCGCCTCGCAAGGGGAGGAGGCCGGCCCGCTGTTGCCCGGCGTGCCCGGCCTGGCCTACGTTATCCACACCTCCGGTTCCACCGGGCAACCCAAGGGCGTGATGATCGGGCATGCGGCAGTGACCGCGTTTCTTGATGGTGCCCACCAGGCCCTGGGCGAACCGGACCACTACCGCTGGCTGGCGGTGACGCCGGTATCGTTCGACATTTCGGTGCTGGAGATATTTCTGCCGTTGACCCGCGGCGGCACCGTGGTGCTGGCCGACCGCAGCAGCGCACAGGATGGCACGGCGCTGGCTGCGCTGTTGGCCAGCGAGCAGGCCACGGTGCTGCAGGCCACACCGGTGACGTGGAAGTTGCTGCGCGAAGCGGGCTGGCCGGGCCAGCCCGGGCTGAAACTGCTGGTGGGCGGGGAGTACGTGTCGGCCTCGCTGGGGCAGTGGCTTGCCGAACGTGGCGCAGGCGCCTGGAACTGCTACGGCCCGACCGAATCAACGGTGTGGACGCATATGCAGTGCTTTGCCCGCGACGGCCGCTGCGTGGCACCCGCCTCCGACCTGGGGGGACGGCTGGCGCATGTGGCCCAATGTGTGGTGGACCAGCAGGGTGAGCCAGCCCCGCTGGGGGGCGTCGGTGAATTGTGGCTGGGCGGTGCTGGGCTGGCCGAGGGGTACTGGCAGCGGCCGGCGTTGAACGCAGAGCGGTTCGTGGCACGCGACCTGGGCACCGGCATGCAGCGCTGGTACCGCAGCGGTGATCGTGTGCAGTCCCTGGCCAATGGCCGGCTGCGGTTCCTGGGCCGCATCGACCAGCAGGTCAAGCTGCGTGGCCACCGGATCGAACTGGGCGAGATCGAACAGTGCCTGCTGGGTGTGCCGGGGATCGGCGATGCAGTGGTGACGCTGCGCCAGAGCGAGTCCGATCCGGAGGGGCAGCTGGCGGCCTACGTGGTGCTGGCCGACGGCCAGACGCGTTGCGAGGAAGGGCATTGGCGCACGCACCTGCTGGCTCACCTGCCGGCCTACATGCACCCGAGCAGCCTGACCGTGCTGGCAGCATTGCCGCTGACGGCCAACGGCAAGCTGGATCGACGTGCGCTGCCGGCGCCGTGCCAGGTTGAGGCCGGCGAGGAAATGCCGGCCACCCAGATCGAAATGCAGCTGGCTGCGTTGTGGGCCGAGCTGCTGGGCCTGCCCAGCGTCGGGGTCACCCGCAGCTTCTTCCAGCTCGGTGGCCACTCCCTGCTCGCTGCACGCATGGTCAACCGCATCAATGCGCAATGGGGCGTGCAGCTGCCGCTGCGACTGGTCTTCGATCAGCCCACCGTGCGAGGCCTGGGGCAGTGGCTGGAGGTGGTGCAGGCATTGGAAACGATCGAACCGGACGACGCCGGCCCGATCAGTGACGAGGTGATTATCTAAGGGCATCGCCCGGGGAACGCGGTACCGCAGGTACCGCGAGCAGTGTCTAACACATGGAAGGATGGGACATCGATGAAGCTGGGGTTTTCCGAAGAGTTCGCACGCCGCGTCATTTCCGAGATCACGCCGTTCCAGCACCTGTCTGGTACCGAGCACGTGGCGCCACTGTTGTACTCGCTCATCCGCATGTTGAAGCCGCAGACCGTTGTGGAGTTTGGCAGCGGCTACACCACGCCCTACATACTGCAGGCGCTGAAGGATAACGAGGAAGATTTCAAGTTCAATCAGCGCGTCCTGCGCGAGCGGGCGGCGCGCAATTTCGCCGCGCTCGGGCAGGCTTCGCGCGCTTCGATGCAGCCTGAGGACTGGTTGATCGACCCAACCACCCAAGAGATCTATGGGCAGGAGCCTGTAGTACCGATCCCCTCGTTCTACGCGCGGCCCTATCGCCCGCAACTGCACACCTTTGAAGTGCTGCCGGACAACGATGCCTACGTGAGCCGTCTGTCCGGCCTGGTCCGTGACCTTAACCTGGACGGGCTATTCTCGCTGCATGCCGGTTGCCGGGTTACCGACTACGTCTCGCGCCTGCCGGCAGAACGCCTGCCGATCGATTTTGCCTGGAACGATTTTGGCAACAAGAAGCGCTTCTTCGATGAGACCTTCCAGCATGTGCGCGCCGATGGAGGGGTAATGGCCTTCCACAACACCACCAGCAGCGAAAAGGACCACAAGGCCGACTTGGACCAGGTCTTCGAGGGTCTGCGACCCTTGCTCCAGACGCGCCAGGCCGAACTGCTGACATTTCTTGAGCCGCACAAATTCACCCAGCGCAGCCTTACGGTGGTGAGGAAGGTCGTCGACTTCGAGCAGGAGTTCTACCACGACCTTACCGGCGAGTATGACCTGAGCCTACTCAAGCTCTCCCGGGCCCGTGGCGACATCCTGGCGTGATCGCCACAAAGGACTGAAACGATGAACGCTGTCGATATCTTCAAGAAGTGCAAGGAACAGGGAATCGGACTGCACCTGGAAGGCGACGACCTGCGGGTCGTGGCGACGCAGGGACGTATCGATGACCAGCTCAAGCATCTGGTCCGCGAGCACAAGCAGGCGTTGGTCGACCTGCTGCGAACCCGGCTCGATGGCACCCATGACGTCAGCGGGCTTGCCAGCGGCGAGGTGGTTCTGTCGTTGGCGCAGGAGCGCCTGTGGTTCCAGCATCTCTATGACGAGGACAGCGCGGTTTACAACATCCCGATGGTCGTGGAGAGTGACGCACGGCTGGATGCAGCCACGCTGCAGGCCGCCGTACGGGAGGTGATCGACCGGCATGAGCCGTTGCGCACCGCGATCGTCAACGAAGGGGGCAGCGCCGCGGCGCACCTGCTGCCTGCCTCAGCGTGGACGCTGGACTGCCCGGGCGAGTTGGAGGAAAGTGATCCGCAGCACACCCAGCTTGCCGATGCGCAGACGCAGCAGGCCTTCGATCTGGCCACCGACTTCATGCTGCGCGCTTCGCTGGTGCACCGCCGCGATGGCGGATCGCGGCTGTACCTGACCCTGCACCATATCGCCGCCGATGGCGGCTCCCTTGCGGTGCTGTTGCGTGAGATTGAACACGCTTATCAAACGCTTGCGCAGGGTCGGCCAACCGGCCTTGCGGCGCTGACACATCGTTTCTCGGACCACGCCGCCTGGCAGCGCGGTCAGCTGAAGGGCGAGCGCCTGCAACAGCACGCGGAGTACTGGCGCCAGCGGCTGCATGGCGCGCCGTTCCTGCACCGCCTGCCACTGGATCATCCTCGACCGGCCACCGCCAGCCTTGCCGGTGACCGCCACCGCTTCCATTTGGAGGCGCCGGTCGCGCTTCGCCTGGAGCGGGTGGCATCGGACCAGTCCACGACGTTGTTCACGCTGATCCAAGCCGCTTATGCGCTCTTCATCGCCCGCTATGGCGGAACTGAGGATGTGCTGTTCGGAACACCCGTCGCCAACCGCCAGCTGCCAGGCAGCGCCGGACTCGTAGGCTATTTCGCGCAACTGGTCCCGGTCCGCGCACGGCTGGATTCCAGCATGGGCTTCAGCCAGTTGCTGGCGACGATGCATCGGCAGTTCGTTCAGGACATGGCGCATCACGCGCTGCCCACCAGCCTGATCGTGGATGCGCTGGGCGTACCGCGTCAGCCTAACGCCAACCCACTGATGCAGCTTGCGTTGGTGTATGAAGAGGCCGCCGGAGGCGCGCCCGCTGCACCGCGTGAAACCATCCTGGTCCCTGTAGCAGTGGAGCGCACGGCCACAGGCAGCAAGTTCGATCTGTCCCTGATCGCACGGCACGGTCAGAACGGCCTGGCGTTCGCTTGGGAATATGCAACCACGTTGTTCGATACGGAAACGGTGGCCCGCATGGGCGCCAATTTCCTTGTGCTTCTGCGGGCGATCGCCGCCGCACCGGATACGTCGATCGGTCGCCTGCCTCTGCTCTCCCCCGATGAACGTCGCTTCGTGCGGGAGATGGGGACCGGTGGTGTTGTGGAGCGCACCACTCAGACCTTGCACGGCATGTTTGAGCAGAACGCCCAGCGCACCCCTAACGCGGTGGCGATCCTCCATTCCCAGGGCACGGTGGACTATGCCCACCTCGATGCGGCTGCCAACGCACTGGCGTGGCAACTGATTGAGCGGGGTACCGTGCGCGGCGATGTCGTGGGCATCTGCCTGCAGCACCCGCGTATGTTCGCGGTGGTCGCGCTGGCCGTGATGAAGGCGGGGGCGGCGTACCTTCCGCTGGATCCGCGCGTACCGCCTGCAAGGCTGGCGCATGTACTCGATGACAGCGGTGCACACCTGTGGCTGGTCGATGGCGATGCCCTGTCGGCATTGGTCGAGCCAACAGCGCTGCTGCATATCGACGACAACATGCTGGGTGTGGCGGCCGAGCCCCGGCCCGCTCCGGCGCTGGCGGTCAGCGCGGAAGATCTGGCCTCCGTCATCTACAGCTCTGGCTCAACGGGTACCCCCAAAGGCACGCTGCTCACCCACGCCGGCGCAGTCAACCTCGCCATTGGGCAACGGAGCATCCTCGGGCTGGAGCCAGGCGCGGGGCAACCGGCACGGGTGCTGCAGTTCGCGTCACTCAGCTTCGATGCGGCCACCTGGGAACTTCTGATGGCCCTGTGCAATGGCGGTGCGCTAGTCGTTCCCGATCCGGAGGTCAAAGTGCAACCGCAGGCGCTGGCCGCGCTGGTACGCTCGGCTGGGGTCACCCATGCAACCCTCCCGCCAGCCTACCTGTCCGTGATGGCTGACGGAGCATTGGACGGTCTTGCCCACCTGCTGGTCGGCGGTGAGGCGATTGGACGCAGCGAGGCGCGCCGCTGGATGGGTCGACACCGCTTCTACAACGCCTATGGCCCGACCGAGACTACCGTGTGCGCGACCATCGGGCGCTACACGGGCGAGGACCGCGTGCACATGGGGCGACCACTGCCCAATTACCGCTGCGTCGTTCTGGATGCACGGGGCAACCTTGTGCCGGTGGGCGTGGCCGGTGAGCGTTACATCGGTGGCGTCGGTCTTGCACGTGGCTACCACGAGCGCGACGAACTCACCCAAAGCCGGTTCGTGATGCTGGCCGTGGAGGATGACGCGCCGCAGCGCATGTACCGCAGCGGTGACATGGTCCGGTGGTTGCCTTCGGGCAACCTGGAGTACGTGGGACGGTCAGATAACCAGGTGAAGATCCGCGGTTATCGAGTAGAGCTGGGCGAGATCTACGCTGCGTTGGCCTAACACACCGATATAGCCGCGGTGCATGCCGCGCTTTGGGACGATGGACGCAGTGGCGGGGCGCGCATCGTGGTGTACTTCCAGCTCTGCGCCGTCCACGATGATGCCGATGCGCGGGTCTGGATCCGCCGCTTTCTGGAAGAGCGCCTGCCGGACTCCATGGTGCCGTCAGCCTATGTGCGCCTCAACAGCCTGCCGCTGACCGCGCATGGGAAGGTTGATGTTGCCGCATTGCCGGCGCCGGGAGAGGACAACCTGGCCCAGGAAGGATATGTCGCGCCGGTGACTGACCACCAGCAACTGGTATGCGGAATACTGGCCGAGTTGCTGGGCCAGCCGCGCGTCGGTACCGCGGATAGCTTCTTTGCACTCGGCGGCGATGCGATCCTGTCGATCCGTGCCGTTGCGCGCATCAACGCGCACGGGCACCGGCTTACGTCGCGGCAGTTCTTCGATGCGCGCACCATCGGCGGCATCGCCGCGGTGCTGGACGCCGCGATGGACATGCAGGTCGATGCGGCAGTCCCCAGCGACGGGACGCTGCAACTGCTGCCCATCCAGCAACGGTTCCTGGCCCAGGGAGAAGGCCATGACGATCGCTATCTACAATCGCTGCTGGTACACCTGCCGGAAAGCGTGGATTCGGCATTCCTGGTCGCGTTCGTCCAGGCGTTGCTGGCCTGCCACGACATCCTGCGCCTGCGCGTAGGTCGGGATAGCCAAGGCGGTGGAACGGCGTGGTTCGAGTCGGCCGACGCAATCGATCCCACCGCGCTGCTGCAGGTGGCTACTCTGGAAGGCAAGGACGGCGCTGGTCACGCTCTACAGATCGAAGCTGCGGGCGAGCGCTGCAAGGCAGGGATCCGGCTGGAACAGGGCAGCCTGTTCGCGCTGCTACTGCTGGAGGCGGAACAGCCGGGCTCTCGCCGCCTGCTGTTCGCGTTCCACCACTTCATCATGGATGGCGTCAGCTGGCGCATCCTGTTGGATGACCTGGCCCAGGCCCACGCACAGCACATGCGGGGCGAGCCGATCGAGCTGAAACGCAGTGGCACCAGCTACCAGCAATGGGCTGCCTGCGTCGCGGCATGGTCTGAAAGCGAAGCGACAGGCCCGGCTATGCGCGGACACTGCGGAGCCGACAGTACCTGGACTGGTACGGCGCCGACCGGGCGTGAAACCTTGGCCAGTACCCGTTCGGTGACCGCCATGCTCGATGCCGAATACACCCGGCGCCTGCTGCAGGACTGTCACCATGCATATCGCACCCGCATCGACGACCTGTTGCTGGCAGCACTCGGCGTGGCACTACACCGCTGGCGCGGTGTCACCGAGCAGGACGTTCATCTGGAATCACATGGGCGCCACGAAGCGTTGGGCTCGGGGATCGCGTTGGGCCAGTGCCTGGGTTGGTTCACCACGCTCTATCCGCTTCGCCTGCATGTCGTCGGGGGCGACGAGGTCGCGTTGGTGGATGTCATCCGGCATGTCAAGGAAGCCCGCCGCGGCGTAGCCCACCTTGGACTGGGCTACCTGAGCGGGGAGGGCAGGCATGTCCGCCCGGAAATTCTGTTCAACTATCTGGGCCAGTTTGACCCGCAGTTGGGCGCGGGCCGCGATTTCGCGCGTGCCGCCGAGTTCACCGGCTACGACGTCGATCGAGAGCGCAGGCGCGACGCGCTGCTGGTGTTCAATGGCCGGGTAACAGACGGCGTGCTGTGCTTCCATATCGACTTCAGTACGCTGCGCTTCTCCGGAGAGGACATGGCCGCGTTGGCCTTGCATTTCCAGCAGGCGTTGGCGGATGTCGTCTCTCATTGCAGCCAGCAGTCGCAAAGCCGTGCCACGCCATCGGACTTCCCTCTGTGCGGGGTGAAGCAGCCCGAACTTGATCAGTGGCAGGCCGACCTCGGGGAGATCGAGGACATCTATCCGGCCACCGGCAGCCAGCTGGGCATGCTGTATCACGCGCAACTTGACTCAGGCACCCATCACCTGACGCAGAACGTAATGCGCTTCGAGACGGACTTCGATCCTGCCGCATTCCATGCAGCGTGGGGTTGGGTCGTGGCCCGCCATGCCGCATTGCGTACCGTGTTCGTCGGGCTGGATCGCGAGCAGCCGCTGCAGCTGGTTCTGGCGCGGGGCAACCTGGATTGGCGCGAGCAGGTACTGGATATCGCTGATAGGGATACGCTCGAACAGGCGATCCAGGCTCGGCTGGCCGAGGACTACAACGCGCCACTTGATGATCAGCGTGCTCCGTTGGCGCGCTTCACCCTGCTGCGCGACAATAATGGCAGCGCAGTGTTCGCCTGGACCTGCTCTCACGCCATCCTGGATGGGTGGAGCCTTGGCATCGTGTATCGCGAAATGATGCAGGCCTATGAGGACTTCCGCGCCCAGCGCTCACCGCGGGCGCTGTCGAGCGTCGGTTTCCGCCGCTATGTAGAGTGGGCAGAAAGTCGCGATATCGAGGCCGCCGCCGCGTTCTGGGCTGAGGAACTGGAGGGGGTGGAACTGCAGGTGGGGATCGGCTTGGAGTCTGCCCCTTCGTCTGCCACGACTGAAAAGGCATCGCTGGGCTGGGCGCTGAAGGCGGACGAGCACGCGGCGCTTGCTCGCTTTGCCGGCCGGCAGCGGGTCGCGCTCAGCACGGTCGTTCAGGCGGCATGGCTCTACCTGCTGGCACGCTACCGCGGCAGCGACACGGCAATCACAGGCATCACCCTTTCCGGGCGGCCCGCCGAGCTGGAGGGTGTCGAGGCCGTGGTCGGCATGCTTGTCAACACGGTGCCGCTTGTGGCGCACGTGCCTTACCAGGCCACGCTGGCCGACTGGTTGTGCAGCCTGCAGCAGCGCCAGCAGCAACGCGAGAGTCATGGCTCCTTACCGCTGTCCGAGATTGTCAGGCGCGCTGGGATCGCGCCGGAGGCAACTCTGTTCTCAAGCGTACTGGGCTTCCACAGCCAGCCGGTATCCGAGGCGGCATCGGCGCTTCGCCGTAGCGGCGCAAAGGGGGGTATCGCCAACGACAACACGCCTTATCCCTTGGTACTGGGGGTATCGCCGAACAATGGCCTGCAATTCAACCTGACCTATGACACAGCGCTGTTCAGCGCCGAGGCGATGCAGCGACTCGGCGCGCATCTGCAGCATGTACTGCGCGCGATACAGGCGCCGGACACGCGCCGGGTCGATGACATAGGACTGCTGACTGCACCGGAGCTGTCCGAGTTGCGTGCGCTGGCCGACGGAGGTCCGTTGCAGCGACCGGCGCCGTTGCTGCCGGCGTGGATGGCGGCCAACGCGCAGGCACGCGGCAGCGCGGTGGCAGTGCGGGTCGAGGACCGGCAGCTTGACCATGCCGCACTGGAGGGGCGCAGCAACCAGATCGCCGCGGCGCTGCTCGCCGCTGGCGTGCACCCGGGTGACCGGGTGGGTGTTTGCCAGTCGCGCAGCCTGGACCTGCTGGCCAGTGTGATGGGCACGATGAAGGCCGGTGCGGTGTATGTGCCCCTGGACCCGGGTTACCCGGACGAGCGGCTGTCGTTCCTGCTCGCCGATGCGGGTATCGGCCATGTACTGACCGAAGCCTGGCTGGCCGCGCAGCTGCCGCTGTCGGGGCAGCAGGTGGTGCTGGTGGAGGCAGCCGATGGGCAGTCGACGCAGGCACCTGCGATGGAGATCCAGGCGCACTGGCCGGCGTACATGATCCATACGTCCGGCTCGACCGGGCAGCCCAAGGGCGTGCTGGTGTCGCATGGTGCGCTGGCGGAGAAGCTGTCGGCGCTGGGGCAGTTCTACGGATTGACGCCACAGGACCGCGGTCTGGTCTTCGCCTCGATGAGCTTTGATGCGTCGCTGAGCCAGTTGCTGGCGCCGCTGGCGGCCGGTGGCAGCGTGGTGCTGCGCCCGGATGGGATGAGCGAGCCGGAGGTGGTGCTGGACTACGTGGTGCAGCAGCAGGTGAGCTGGCTGCATGTGGTGCCGGCGTATCTGCGCCAGTTGCTGGCGGTGCCGGGCTGGTCGGCCAGTGCACTGCGGCGGGTGAGCTGCGGCGGTGACGTACTGGATGCCGCGCTGCGGCAGGCCTGGTTCACGCCCGAGCGGGACGGCATCACGCTGTTCAACTCTTACGGTCCTACCGAGGCGGTGATCACTGCCAGCGTGCACGCCGTGGAGGCTGATGGGGAGGAGGTGCCGATCGGCCGGCCATTGCCGGGCGTGCAGTACTGGGTGCTGGACGCGCAGGGGCGGGTGCTGCCGCGGGGCGCGGTGGGTGAGCTGTGCATTGGCGGCAGCCTGGCCGAGGGCTATTGGGACCGGGCCGCAATCAGCGGCGAGCGTTTTGTGACCCTGTCGCCGGCGGGGATACCGCAGCGTCTGTATCGCAGCGGAGACAGGGTGCGCTGGACGGCCGAGGGCACGCTGGCGTTCCTGGGACGAAGCGACCACCAGGTCAAGGTGCGTGGACATCGTGTCGAGCTGGGGGAGGTGGAGGCGGCGCTGCTGGCCTGCGCGGGCGTGGTGGCGGCGGTGGTCAAGGTGGAGCAGGACAGTCTGTGGGCTTACGTGGAGCTGGCAGGCAGCAGCGCGGCGCAGGTGGAGGCAACGCTGGCCGAGCGACTGCCGGGGTACTTGTTGCCCAGCGGGTATGAAGTGGTGACGCAGTGGCCGTTGACCCGTAGCGGCAAGCTGGACCGGCAGGCACTGGCGCGTGGGCAGGGGGCGGGCGAACAGCGCCGTGCGCCGGCTACGGCGGTGGAGCAGGCGCTGCTGGAGATATGGCAGGGGTTGCTCAAGCGCGAGGACATCGCGGTGAGCGACAACTTCTTCCAGAAGGGCGGGCACTCGCTGCTGGCCACGCGGCTGGCCAGCCAGATCCGTCGCCGCTTCGAGGTGGATTTCACACTCAAGAGCCTGTTCGAGCTGCCCAGCATTGAAGAGCAGGCGATGTTGATC
>JACAFZ010037730.1:0-15375 GCA_015252675.1 Dictyostelium gargantuum | reverse complement strand
ATTTTTTTTATTTATAAAAATAAAATAAAATAATAATAATAATAAAAATAATAATATTTTTTAAAAATAATAAAATATAGTTTTTTTATTTTTTTTATTTTTTTTTTATTTATTTTATCAAAATTAAAAAAAATAATAATAAATAAAAAATTATGGAAAAGAATAAAAATATTTTTAGAAGATATTCAATAGCTGATGTTAGTTCAACAAATAAATTTCAACAACAGCAACAACAGCAAAAACAACAGCAACAGCAAACATGTGATTCACCAACAACTAATTTTAGAAGAAGAGTTGCAGAAAATAAAATTATTAAAAAATTAAAAGTTTTAGAGTTTGTAAATGAAAAAAGAGAAGAATTTCAAAGAGATTTATATAAAGATGGTAGAGCATCAAGATTAATTAAAACCAAAGATAAATTTTCTTTTGTATTGGGTGTATTAAATTTATGTGTAATTTCATTTATTTGTGGAAAGTATCCATTGTATCTACAATATTTCTACTCTATTGAATATTGTGTTTTATTTATAACTAGAATCATTTTATATAAAAGAAAGAAATTACATTATTTTTTATTTGATTTTTGTTATTTTGCAAATTTAATGTTACTATTATTCATTTATGGTTTACCAAATAAACAATGGTATTTTATAACTTGTTTTTGTATTTCAAATGGTCCATTATTGGGTGCTGTAATACCATATAGAAATAGTATGGTATTTCATTCATTAGATAAAGCTACCTCTGTATTGGTACATATATTTCCATCACTTGTAACTTATAGTTTAAGATGGGGTGGAGTTGATCAATTCGAATCACAACAACAACAACAACAATCTCCTCCAAGTTGGAAAGATTTTTATATCTATCCAATGATTGCGTACTCAATATGGCAATTGGTTTATTATTTTTGGGTTGGTAAATATAAAAAAAATACAATTAAAGAGAATAACTACACAACTTCATTATCATTTTTATCAACTATTAAAGAAGGTAAAAAGTCATCATTGATATCAAGATATTTAAACTTTGCAAAACCAAACCATCGTTTATTCTTTTTCATTTTTTCACAATTTACCTATACCTGTTTAACAATTATACCATGTTGGTTATATTATAACTATCAAGTAATACATTCTTTATATTTAATATTTGTTGTAACAATTTGTCTTTGGAATGGCGCAAACTTTTACATTGAATATTTTAGTAGTAATTATGTTGGTCAAATGAAAGAGAGAGAAGCTCAATGGACTAAGATTATTATGTCCTCAATTGGTAATAGTACAAATTTTAATTCTTATAATGATTCACCAAAAATGGAATATTCAAAACAACAACAACAACAACAACAACAACAACAACAACGACAACTTTGTTGTCAAATAAATAAAAAAGATCAACAAAATTCATCAACAACAACCACCAACCAAAGAGTTAATAAAAAAGATGGTAGTAAAAATCAGGATATATTATATGATAGTGATGTTATTGGTTATAGTAATAGTGGTGGTAATATTGATGATTTAACACCAGATACTGATGATTTTTTAAATACTAATTATAACCATAGCCATAATAACAATGACCAACAAACTACAACTTATCCAATAAAACCAATTCAATAAAACAAACAAATAAATAAATACACATTAAAATTATAATAAATCTACCAATATATGTGGGTTGTTACAATTTTTATTACTATAAAAAAATAAATTAAAAAAATGGAAAAAGAAAAAAATAGAAAAGAGAGATAGTTATCTTGGAGCAAAAGTAGCGGTTTTTGTTTTAATACCAGGAACAATTGTTGAGGATTTCAATGTTGAATTTAAAGTTGGTGAGGATTTCAAAGTTTTATTTTGTGATGGATTTTGAGAAATTAATGTATTGGACTGTTGTGGTTGTTGTTTTAAAATAGTAGTACTTGATGCAGTGGAGCTCATATTATAATTGATTGAATTTTCTTTATTACTGCTAATTGTTGTAATAAATGGTTTCTTTGAATATAATGGAGTTGGTGGTTTATTTAAAGGGTCTATTATCGTTGTTGGATTTGGTTTATTTGGTATGGTGGTTGTGGTACTATTATTATTTCTCATAGCTATTTTTGAAGTGGATGTTGGGTTTGAATTTAATATAGTTCTATCTTTAAGGATATTATTATTAATATTACTATTACTTTGAGATAATCTTTTTTTATGTGCTGCAATTGATAATCTAGTTTTATTTATTATGGTAGCGGTTGTTGTTGTTGTTGTTGTTGTTGAAGTTTTGATATTACCACCAATACCAGTACTATTGTTGATACTAGTGGGTGATGATACTTTGTTATTATTTTTTGTAGTTGCATCAGTTATTTTTTTGCTAATTATACTTGGTCTTGTTTTATTTGTAATATCTATTGTCTTTTTTACGATCGGTCTAGTTGATGAAAGTGCAGAAAGAAGAGTTGGATTTTTATATAAATTATTTGTTGTTGTTGTCGTTGTTATTGATAATGTTTTTTTTGGAATTGATAGTTTGTTTGTAGTTGGATCATCCATTGATACCATTTGATTTATAGTGCTATCATCCAAACTTTTTTTATTATTATTACTATTATTATTTTCAGATTGTATGTTAGTAGTATTTGTAATTATAGTTGATGCTCTTTTAATTGGTGGTTTTGATGTTGTATTTGTTGTTGTTGATAATTTACTAAATTTTTTTGAAAGTGAGGATAATCTACAATGTGACATTTTTGTAATATTATTATTATTATTATTATTTGTTGAAAGTCTAGTAAATGTTTTATTTTTTGATGAGGAAAGTCTATTGGGTTTTGGGGGTAAATTTATATTTTTATGAGGTTTTATAATGGTGGTTGAAAAAGATGGGGGTGTTGTAGTTGTTAATTCACAATTAGTATTTTCGAAATCATTTTCAGTTGAAGCAGATAATGATATTGAAACTCTTTCTGGTTTTAATGTAGAAATTCTATTAGGTCCAGATATATTTTTAAATAAATGTTTTATATTATTATTATTATTATTATTATTATTGTTATTATTATTATTATTATTATTATTATTTAAAATTCCAAAGTTGAATTTCTTTAAATTATCATTATTATTATTATTATTATTATTACTATTTAATTCTAGTGGCATGGATAAAGTTGTTTTTGGTGTTGTATTGTTATTATTTAATTTGATAGGTGATGATTTATGATAATAGTTTGGAATTGAAGGGAAACCTGGAACTTCATGATTTGGATGAATTTGAGAAAACCAATTGTCAATATTATTATCATTAAAAGAATCATCTAATTGAAAGTCAAAGTATTGTGGTGCATCAAATTCGAATACTTCATCAAAAAAAGGTACATTCTTTATCGTTTCATTTTTATCATCATTGTTATTGTTATTACTAATTTCGATTTGTGGTGGTTGTTGAGGTGATATTTTATTTATTGATGATGATGATGATGATGATGATGTTGTTATTGTTGTTGTTGTCATTGGTAATGGTGGTCTTAATCTTGATATTGTGATTGGTTTATTAATATTATTATTAATATTTTTTATTGAGGTTGTTGATAGAGACATGATAATTTTAAATTTTATAGTTGAAATAATAATGATTTCATAAGAACTTTTTATATATTTATTTGGTTTATGGTTGTGAGTTTATATTTAAACAAATAAAATTAATTATGTGTCAAAAATATATTATATATAACAAATGATATTAACAATAATAAAAAAAATGGTGAATTACTTTTTTTTTTTTTTTTTTTTTTTTTTTTTTTAATTTTTTTTAATTTTTTTTTTTTTTTTTTTTTGTAAAAACGTTCAAAATTAAATCATTTTAAAAAAACATTTAAAATATGATAAAAGCAATAATAAAACCAATTTTAAATAATAATAAATATAAAAATAAAATAATTTTAAATGTATATAATATAAATAGATACTACTCAAATTCTGGTAGTAGTAATAATAATAATAGGAATGTATTATATTCATTTGGTGCATTTGATAATTTGAAATTAGGGGTACCAGGTAACCAAGATAAATTATTACCTACTCCAATTACTCATCTTCCACCATTTTTAAAAATTAAACAATTTGGTAGTTCTTGGTTAAATTCATTTATTTTAACTGATGAACAACAACAAATTGAAAATAATAATAATAATAATAATAATAATAATAATAAAGAAAATAATGAAAATATATTAATAAAAGAAAAATCAAATAAAGTATTTATGTGGGGTACAAATAAATCAGGTAATATGGCATTACCGTCAGAACAATATAGATTTCCAGTACAATTAGATATACTTAAAAATACATTTATTGAAAAAGTAGTAGGTGGTAGATCATTTACATTGGCATTAACTAGAGATGGTAAAGTTTTAGCATTTGGCGAAAATAATTTCGGTCAACTTGGTACTGGTGATCTATCGAATAAAACTGCACCAACACCAGTTGAATCATTAAATAATCAACATATTGTAGATATAGGTGTAGGTTTAGATCATTCAATGGCTGTCACTAAATCCGGTCATGTATTTGGTTGGGGTTATAACGTTGAAGGTCAAATTGGTCAAAAGGTTGTAGAATATACTAGAATGAAAAGTACAACTGAATCAATCAAAGACAAACAACAAAATGAAAATAGTGATGATGTTAATGGTGATGATGAGGTTGTTGATCTTAGAGAGCAAATGATACCAGACGTTGAATACATTTTACCAACATTGGTACCAGGTTTAGAACAAATTAAAATTTCAAAAGTATTTTGTGGTTACGATTGTTCATTTTTATTATCAGCACGTGGTAATGTTTATTCATTTGGTACCAATGAAGTTGGTGCATTGGGTTTAGGTTCAGATTTAAAAGGTCGTGTTACAAAACCAACAAAAGTAAAATTTGAAGGTACCAATGAAAAGATTAAAATGTTATCGAGTGGTGCATCACATACATTATTCTTGACAAATAGTGGTAAAGTTTATTCATGTGGTTGGGGTACAGAGGGTAGATTGGGTTTAGGTATGGACACCTCAAATCGTGATAATCCAACACTTGTAGATTGGTTTGTAGATAATGATATTAAAATTGTTAAAGTTGCTGCGGGTGGTTCCCACTCATTAGCATTGGATCAAGATGGTAAAGTTTATTCATGGGGTAATGGTTCAAATGGTAAATTGGGTCATGATAATGAAATTGATATAAATCAACCAAAACAAATTGAATTCTTTAAAAATTTAAATGTTAAAGATATTTTTGCAGGTATTGATAATTCATTAATAATGGTAGAAAATTAAATAAATATTTAATACTAATAATAATAATAATAATAATATAAATTAATAAAATAATAATAATAATTAAATAATAATAAAATATTTTTTTATAAATAAATAAATAATTATAGTTGTTTTTATTAATTAATTTGTTGTTGTTTTAAATCACTAACTTGTTGTCTTAAACTTTTAATTTCATCAATTAATAAAGATATTGATTGATTTAATTGATTTGAAATGTTATGAGTAATTTTCTTTTCAACATCTTCAAATGATTTTGTAAATTGATCTTTTGTATCTTCTTTTTTACGATCATTTTCAAAACCTTGTAAAGACATTGCCATTTCAATTGGAAAGAATGTGATATAGTTACGATTTGTAATACCTTCTGCAATACTAGATTCCAATTCACTTAATTGATTCATTTGTTTGTTTGTGTATCTTTCTTTTAGATAGGCGAAAAAGTAAAGATAATGCCATTTGTTGTGATCGTCTTCAATGTGTTTATTAAAGTCAATGGATTTCTTTTGAAATGTTTCTCTCTCTATGGAGCAAACAAAGCAAACATTGGATTTGTAATCTTCAGTTTCTGCTCTTTGATCACGAAGTTGACCAAATGTATCCACTATAATACCTAAAATTACATTCAATAGAATGAGTGAAATGACAACATAGAAAATGATGTTATAGATGGTCCAGCCTATAATACCGGCAGCTTCTTCATTTGATGATACGACTTGATAGGTTTTATTATCGGTTGTGTTTAAAAGTTTTCGACTTGGGAAATCATATTGAATAAATTGAATTAATTGACCTTGAGATGGTAAACCATAGTATAAATTACTGATAAAACATTGTAACAATGAACCACAAATATAAAAATTATCTTGATTTACATCATTACCATTTTTATAATGACTTTGGAACCAAACAAAAGAAAATATTGATAATAAATAAGTTGCCTTTAAAATAAATATACCCATTACCATCAATGTCTTTTTGTTCATAGATATTGCTTTGACAACCAATGAAAGTGCCTTTGTATTTAAACTAAATTGAAAAATATGAAATGAAAAAAAGTATGGACTATAACAAACGCCAAGTATTGAACAAATTACTGCCAATATATTATAAACTGCTTTTAAATCTGTCATTATAAATTTAATATTTAATGGTATAAATTTATATTTAAATGTTTGTCTAAGTGATTGCTATAATAAATAATAAAAAAAATTATTAATATTATGTTTTATATAATAATAAATAATAAATAATAAATAATAATAATAATAATAATAAATAATAATATCATTATTACTTTTTTTTTTTTAATTTATAATTATTATTATTATTATTATTATTATTATTATTATTATTATTATTATCTTATTAATTAATAATACTTTACCATTCTACTATTATTTGTATAAAACATAAAATTTTTATGATGACCATAAATTTTTAAATAATTTACCCAATTTTGGTATAATAATACAGGACCTTTTCTTAAAAAGAAACAAACACAAGCCAATATACAACAAACTGTTTGAATAATAATTAATGGTAAAAATCCAGCCCACCAACCTGTTAAACCTATATCATTTCTAAATTTTAAAAGTGTTGGTGGTGATGTTGTTGAATAAATAATTAATAATAAATTAATAACTAATGATAAAATAAATGATAAAAATTTAAATTTATCAGTATGTTGAACTAAATAATAGGACCTAATATTTTATTAATAATAATAATAATAATAATAATGATATTAGTATAATGGATTATTTATTATTCAAATAATTATTATTAAACTACTTATTAATTATTAATAGTAGAAAAATTACATACATTGAATTTAATTTTAATTTATGAATATGTTCTAATTCAATTAATTTATATTCTGAATAGTCCATAAATGCTTCTAATTTTTCAGTTGGTTTATTCCATGAAATTTTATTATCTATAAAATGTTCTTCTAAATTTTCTTGTAATAAATTTTCATCACTTTTAATTTTAGATTGTTCTTTATCTTCTAAAATTAATCTTCTACTATAATTTGGAATTGGAAAGTAAATACGTTCCAATTTATTTTGATAAAATAATTCAACTCTACCGATTCTAGATTTACAATGTTCACCACATTTCAAAAGACATTCTTCCAATTGACGATTTTGTGATTTATCATTATCTGCTAAAATTTTAATTAATCTAAATGTCATTGATGCTAATTTAATTGATTTTTCATTGATTTCATTGTTTGAACGTTGACTAATAACTTGGGTATTTGATTCAATAACCTTGTAATCCAATTCTGGAATTAATTTACTTACAACTCTTGGATCTTCTTTATCGATTACGTGAAGAAGAAAATCAACTACTTCAATCTTTAGATCTAAATATTTTGATTCTTTTAATTCTTTGGATGGGTCATTAGAACCACTTTCATTTGGTTTCTTTAAAATATTACAAACTGCTTTACAAACTTGAACATTGGTTACCGCAATTTGATTCTCTGTTGTGTTTTTAACAATTTCTTTCATACAAGTAAAGAATCTATGACCCAATTCAATGGAATCATTGTCAATGTTTATAATGGTTTCTAATATCTTTAAAAATTGACACATCTCTTTCAAAATATCATAAGATTTGTAATTGTCTGGTTGTGATCTAATGTTCTTTTTAAAGATATTGGTTGTACCTTGACAAAGTAATTGAAGAACACGGAAAATATTTTGAAGTAATTGAAACTCAGTGCTGTATGGATTTGATTCGGAAAAGGTATCTAAAACACGATTACCACCTGTTGATTTCAATGATTTTGAATTTAAACCACCACCTGCATTTAAATTACCACCAACCTTAACATTTTCAAAGATACGATGAATATTACGTTTGGTATCTCTTAGATTGATTTTAGCACGTTCAATCATTGCATGGATATCTCTGAAAAACTGAATGTCTGGTGATGATGAAAAATGACTTTGAATATCATCTTTTACTTTGTAATTTGGTAATGGATTATCAATGGATGCAGTATCCTCCAACAATGCCAATAGTAAAGAGAGTGATTCAAATTGAATTTCTGAATTCTTTGAACTTAATAGTCCAATAACTGCAGAATGAGAATAGAGATCGGTCATAAGATTTTGAATATCTGATTTTCTCTCTTTATTAATGTATAACAAGGATGATAAAATTCGAATACAATTGATTTTCATTTCATCATTATCATAGAGTGAGTTTCTTAATTGAAATACTAGAATATCTAAAAAGTTTGTAGATTTCCCGGATTGACCACTACTGGAAAGTTGATTATGATCATTCAAATGTTGTTGATTAATTAATGCAATTTGTTGTTGTTGATTATACATTGGTAAACCATTAGATCTTAAACTTGTTCCAATAACTGGGTAGTATTGTTTTGAACTTCCAATAGTACCATTACCATCTATATTTGAATTGTTTCGAGATGTTCTTCTATTTAAAGTATTACCGCCGCCATTATAACCATTTAAAGTATTACCACCACCATAATAACTTGAACCGCCACCACCATGATGATGACCTCCATAATTTTGATGATGAATTATAAATGGTGTAATGGATAGTGATTGATTAACCATTGTTGCAATTTCTTTGTAACCACGTATTTTTGATAATTTTACAAAATTATTAATTATAGAGTAATCAATGAAAAATGAATTTGATTTTGATAACATTACAGGAGATGTGTTTGATGAATCTATTGTTTCAGTTCTTAATCTTGTCCATTTTGAGTTTTGATTATCCAAACGAGAAATAACACTTTCACAACCTTTAATGATATCGGTGATATTCATTGTTGAAACATTTGGTGCAACTACAGGTGACAATGCCGATCTATCCATTGCTTTCAAACATTTGGTAAGATTTGAAAAGACTGAAATTTTCTCCTCTGTATCCAAACCCTGAAGAATTGGATGTAAACCACCACTCGATGTATCGTTATCACCATTATCAAATGGTGCTACTGCAGAGTTTAGTTGAGTAACCGATTGAAATCTATTTGTAGATTGATGAACATAGTTGATTGGATTCAATGATGGATCACGCCAATATAATTTCATTAAACTTGTCATTAAACGACCGCTATAGTTTACATGAATTTGAGTTGCCTTGTCAAAATAAAAACATTGAGAATAGAATCTTTCCAAAACTGAAATCATTGGTATAATGATATTACGTGCCATTTGAACGAAATAAGATTGACTCATTGACATACTTAAACTACATGTATATAGATAATTTAATTGATTGGTAAATTGATCCACTAAATTCCAAAGATCTTGATTCAATTGCAATGCAAGTAAATCACCCTTTAATGTATCGGAATTAAAGAATACTTCATGTAAAAATGAAAGATATGCAGATTTAAAACGGAATAATAAATTGTTTTCCAAGTATTCCTTGGTATCGTTTATCATTAAACTACTATTCTCTCTACCATTACCATCGGATCTAACCACTAAAATATCAAAACACTCTGTCATTGATAAGAACTCTCTACAAATTACCTCAGTTGGTGTATTAATACCATCACTACATGCCTTTAACAATAGAATCAACTCTAAATTGATTACAAATTCCTTTGGAAGTATTTCTACTGTTGAATTTACAATTTGAACTTTTGCTGGTGTTCTAATTAATTTTGGATAAGCTTGTGTTTTTGTACCTGAAAAACTTGAAAAACCACTTCCTGAACTATTTGAATGATTATGAGAAATATGTGCGGTAGAAGATGTTTGTTGTTGCTGTTGTTGTTGTTGTTGTTGTTGTTGTTGTTGTTGTTGTTGTTGTTGTTGAACTAAAGTAAAAGTTGAATCGTCTTGTAATGAATGATTAAAAATCTCTTGTAATGATAATTGTAATTTATGAATATTTGAAGAGTTTACATTATAATATTTTGATAATAATTTTGGATCTTTCATTATATCTTTCATTGTATTAATTGGAACTAATAATTTTGAAATTCTAAATTTATATTCTTTTAATAAATTTGTAACAGTAATTTGATTTTCAATTACAGAGCCACTATGATTACTTGGTAAAATTAAAACTGATAATAATCTTAAAAACATTGGATCCAATTGATCAATTGATAAATTTATTATAAATTTAACCAATAATTTAAAGTATGGTGTATTACCAAAACTAATTGCCAATTCAATATTATTTTTAAAAACTTCAATCAATGTTTCAACTGTACCAAAAACATTGCCATATCTAATTAAATGACCAATTAAAAATTCAATTTCCCCAAATAATACTTTTTGATTCTCTACATTATTACGACAAAATACTTTTAAAAATTCATAACAACTTTTGAAAATTTTTGAAACATGAATTGATTGGGTTTTTGTAGAATTTGATATACTATTATTATTATTATTTGTTAAAATTTCAGAATTTGAACTATTTAAACTATTTAAATCATTAATTGATGTTGAAGTTGGTAAATTTGGATTATTTGAATTATTATTATTATTATTATTATTATTATTATTATTATTATTATTATTATTATTATTATTATTATTATTATTTAATAATGATGCTGAACTAATATTATAATTATTATTATTATTATTATTATTATTATTATTATTATTATGATCTAAAATTAAATCATCTAATGAACAACCAATTTTAAGTACACTAATTATAGTTTTATGAAGTCCAATTGCATGAAGTAATTTTTGATTTTTTGAAATAGTATCCGTATCAATATCTGTTACCAAATGAATGAAATAAGCTAAAGAACGTAAAGAGAGTAAAGTTGAATCATCAGTTAAAGGAGCGAAACAAGTTTTTGTAAGAGATTCCATTTTTGAGAGTGATTCTTTATAGACTGGTGTTAATTCATTTGATAAAATAAATAATTTTTGAATTGGGCTCCACAACATTGCATAAATTGAACTATATTTATAAATTCTATTTAAAAGTGATAAAGATAAACTTGAAAGGTTATTATTTTCATGTTTTAATAGATTGAATAAAAGTCTACACAATGAAACATCTTGATCGGGAGCATGTCTTTGATGACCAATCGTTAATTTCTCCATTAATAAATCTTTAACACTATCAGGTTGTGAAAATGAATTTAAACTCATACCAGAGAAATCATAAAGATAAACGTCCATAATATTCTTTTTTTGAAATGATAACATCAAATGAAGAATATTTACAATTTCAATCTTGATGGAAACATAAATGATTGAATCGTCCTCTAACATTCTTGAACCACCCATAGTTCTACCCAAATCAACCTCTTTGAATGTATTGCTTGGTTCATGTTCAGACTCTAATATTTTACGTAATTTCTTTAATAAAACTCTTTCTTTTTTTCTAAAAAATCCAAATTTGAATGCATAACCTACTGCAACCAATACCTTGTGAAAAAATGATAATCTTGGTCTATGTTCTGAATCTAAATTATTTGAAAAATATTCTGATCTTGATAATAAACTAATTAAAAGTTGTGTGGTTGTTGATGGCTCTTTATCAACTTGAATCTCTAAATTTACAAATGTACTAAATATATCATCATCTCTAAAAATTGATAATGATTGTTGTGTATTACCACCATTATAAATGTGTGTTGGTGGACCACCACTACCATTTGCTGACCCAACAATTGGACTAGTTGGTGGTGACATTAATAAATTATTTTGTGGTGTTGTTGATTGAATTAAATTTGTAGTTGATGTTATTAAATGATTATTATTATTTGTTGTTGTTGTTGAAGATGGTGTTATTACTGTATTTTGTTGTTGTTGTTGTTGTTGTAAATTAAATATATTTGATGGGTTATTTACTGTATTACCTAAATGACTATTTACAATTGCACCATTATTTAAAGGACTTGATGCTTGGCCATAAGATGGTCCAATATTTGGCATAAAACCACTACCAGCGCCATTTGATGGACTATTAATATTACTATTACCAGCACTACCTACACCAATACCTGAATTAATACTACCACTATTTTGTTGTTGATTTAATTTTGAATTGATACTACCATTATGTTGTTGATGTAATTGAAGTAATTCTACAACCTTTTCATTATTTACAATTGAAGGATTCCAAATATAATTAATTTGTGGTACATAGTGTTGAGGGTGACAATCCATATAAACATGAATTAAAATATTTATATAACATCCACGTAAACTAAAAGGTAAACTTTCATCTTTTAATGCAATTAAACATTCTTTATGAGTAATTCTTTGACCAACTAAACGAATACCATTATAATTTCTACCTTTAGAAACATTTGAATAGAGTGAAAGTGTTTGTTCAAAGTATTTTTGTAATTTTTCATCTAAATTCCTTGAAAAACTTGATATATCAATCCATTTTGAATCAGATTGTCTTTCAATTTCCAATGAACCACCAACCACTCTAGTCTTATAAAAAAGTTGTGAATTCTTTTCCAATAATAAATCACAAAGGTATTGTTGATTCTTTACAATTGGTTTACCGTTACTAATACAAATTTCACTTAACAACTCCATATATTTTGGATCTTTTTTCAACTTGATTACATTTATAAACTCTAATACTTTTTCCTCGGTTAATGCTTCTAACAGAATATTATTATTTTTATAAACTTCATAAAGAATGGAACCAAAATTCAATGGAATTGTTTTTTCACGAATTGATGGTGGACAAATTTGATCAAGATGTTCATTTATAATTATACTATTTTTTAAATTTGATTTTGCCATTTGTTTAAATAATCTATATACAAATAAAATGGAAGCAGGATCCCATGGATCGAATAACCTTTTCAAGTATTCTAATATAATCAATAAATGTGATGGGTGTGATAATAATTTTTGATGAGTTTTAATCGGTGTACCTTCTCTATCTAATGCATCTTCAACTTCAGATTGTGTACAAAATTTAATAAATTCAACAATTATCATTTTAATTTCTCTTTTTTTATCCATATTTATATTATTATTAATTTTATTATTATTAATATTATTATTTTTATTATTATTAATAGTTGTATTAATTGCACCAGATGATAATGATGATGATTGAGTTATACTGTTATTACTATTTGATAATGGTACATGTGGTGCTTGAGTATTTAATAAATAATTTTGAATTTTATTAATTCTAGATACAACAAAACCATAATCTTCTAACTGTGATTTTGGTATTTGTTTAATTTGAAAATCATCATTTTTATAATATTTTTTACTGCCAACCAACTATATAATTATTATAAAATAAATTATTAATATACTATTATTATTTATTATAATTATTTATTATTTATTATTTTTTAAAATAATTAATAATTTTTTATTATTATTTACTATTTACTATTTACTATTACTTACTTCACCATTATGATGAAATGTTTCATCTGATATAAAATGTAAATATTGTTTTGACAATGATTGAATACGGACAAATGAACCAAATACAACCTCTTCATTTGCTCTATCTTTTTGAACAAATAAAAATGTTGCATTTGCTGAATATTTTTGATCTTCTGAAACTACAATTAATGGACTATCTTTAAGATTATCATCATTTGATTCTGTTAATGATAAATATTTTTTTGTACCAACTAAACGAATCCAAAAACTTTGACCAAAATGAACTTCATTTGATGTAAATTGTTGTTGTTGATTATTATTTAAAATATTATTAATATTATTATTATTATTATTATTATTATTATTATTATTATTATTATTATTATTATTATTATTATTATTATTATTTGAATATATTGGATTTGTAATTGAATTATTTGATTGTTTTAATGAATTATAATCTTTATCCTTATCTCTATCCTTATCTTTTTCTTTATAATCTGGTTTGTTTGATCTTAATAATGGTGAAACTAGATTACTATTTTCAAATTCAATTTCAAATAATGAATTTATTGAAGATGGTGTTTTTGAATTATAACTAAAAGTTGTTGCCTTGTCATCATTTGAAATTTTTACGAAACCACCTTCTCTATGAAATAAACGAAATGGTTCATTTGCTTTTAAAACATTTAAACCACTTTTACCATCAACATCTGATATTGACATTTTCCAGTAAGTACCAGTACCCAATAAACCAATACCATAAACACCTTGATCATTAAAAAAGTTTTGTTGATTCAAAAATAAACCTGATTTTTCATGACGTAAAAGTACAAGATCATCACTATTAACTTTACAACCATCTAAATTTTGAAAACGAGGTGTAATTTTAAAATAACATTTTTGATCACCATTTTGACGAAATCCAACTATATTATTATCTTGACGTGTATAACTTTTTGCAAATAAAAATTGATTTGTACTTGGTTGATACAATTGTATAATTTGACCATAAACTAAATCACGACCTTCTAATTGAATTAATGTTGATTCATTATTTACATCTTCTAAATCTTGATATTCTTCTAATTGTTTTAATTCTAAATCTGTAACTTCATTTTCTTTACCATTAGCATTATTATTATTATTATTATTGTTATTATTATTATTATTGTTATTATTATTATTATTATTATTACTACTACTTGCATTATTTTTATTATTTGAAGTGGTTGTTGTAGTAGTAGTAGTTGTTGTGGTAGCAGTTTTATTATTTAAACTTAAAATTTCATTAGCATCATCATCATCATCATCAGCACCATCGATTGGATGTTGTTGTTGTTGTTGTAATTTTCTTTTTGCTTTCTTTTTTAATGCTTTTCTTGCTGTATATTGTGTAAATGGATAAATTTTAAAAACTGCCTCTTTAGTTTTATTATTAGACATTACTGCTGTATCATGTAATTTACTAAAATATCCATCCTCTTCTTCTTGTTCTGAAAAAAAGGTTACTAAATCACCAGTTTTTAAATTAATTCTTTCTTCCATTATTACTATTATTATCCCGTGATTAATATTTTTTTAAATTATTTTTTAATTATTATTTTACAATTTTATTATATGTATTTATACAAATTTAAAAAAAAAAAAAAAAAAAAAAAAAAAAAATTAAAAAAAAAAAAAAAAAAAAAAAAAAAAAAAAAAAAA